>JMSD01000038.1:190616-258372 GCA_000715435.1 Paramecium caudatum
GTTGACATATTACAATATAAAATCATATTATTTCCATGATTCATTCATATTCAATTACTTAAATTTCTTTTTATAATAAATTTCTTAAATGGAGGAAAAATAAAAGATTTTATGCTTTCATGGTTTTGGAGCAAATTCCAACATTCTTAATCATCAATTGCGTCAATTTAAGAAAGAATTTAACAATATTGAGTTTGTCACTATCAATGGTCCTATTTCCGTCAGCAAAAATGTATTGATCTTAACTATCTTATTAGGTTGTAATGGATGAAAATTTCGCTAAAATGATTGAAAATTAAAATATCTACAGTTGGGGAAGTTTTATAAATATCCAGAAACATGATATACATAGTGGTAATACTAATAAAAATTTATAGCCTTTGCACCAGGAATAGAAGCAGCAATAAGAATATTAAAAGAGGAAGGACCTTTTTATGGAATAATGGGCTTTTCTTAGGGTTCTGTGTTAGCTGTTAGGCTTGCAACGTTGATGGCTGACAACCAACTAAATTTAGGTTATGAATTGAAATGTTTCATTTTTGTATCTGGTGCTGTTAGTTGGTTACCTTACGAATAATAAAAACTTTGCAGAATACCATCCCTTCATTTTGCTGGATATAATGATTTTTTAGTGGACAGGTAATGTATTTAATAAATAAGATCAATTGGATTAACTTCTTAATTTCTGAATCCTTTAGTAATATATCATAATCAAGGTCATAAGATACCTACATTAACCTTTCAGTAAATCAAATAACTGAGAATGTTTTTGGAGAATCCTGCTTAAGCTTGGTCATAGTAAATATATATTCCAAAGCTTTGAATTATAATTATATTTATATGAAATAAAAGAGAAAATTTTTGTGTTTGCATGGTAATAGCTCGAATGCTGAGATTCATTCATATCAACTTAGACAGTTAAATAAGGAGTTTAGCGATTATGAGTTCATACCTGTAAATGGTCCCATTCCAATAACCAGAAATGTGCATTTAGCTTAAGTTGCTGTACCTGCAAATTTTGCGAAATTGGTTGAAGGGAAACCAATCTATACATGGGGCAATTTTTTCAAAATGAATAATTAGAACATCGATGATGGTAAATTGTTCTTGAGAAATTTAGTATTTCAGGAAGCACTAGATTACATTATAAAAATCCTCAAAGATTAAGGCCCATTTTATGGAATTTTAGGATTTTCATAAGGATCTGCTTTGGCAGGAAGAATAGCAACATTAATTTAATCAAAGGAACTTGATTTAGGTTACTAACTCCAATGTTTCATATTTTCTTCTGGTTCTCCAAATTATTTGTCTTATGAATAGTAGTAACTTTGTAGAATTCCATCAATTCACTTTGTTGGATTGAATGATTTTTTAATAGATAGGTAGAACTTTAATTAAGTCATAGATCTCTTGGATTGACTTCTCAATTTCTAAATCCTCTCATAGTTTTCCATAATCAGGGACATAAAATTCCTTTCCTGACTTCAGATTAAATTAGGATGTTGAAGAAGTACTTTTAATTGGAAATTTAAGATTGGCCAAAGATTGTTTATTCTCCAAAGTTGTGAAATTTATGAGTTTTTAAAATTATATAATTTTCTGTATGTTTATGAATCATTTATAATGGTTGGTCCAAGCAAAACGGGCAGTTGACTCATCGTTTGTTCCTTATTTAATTCTCATTGAAAACACATGTTTTGGTTTACCAGTCAAAAATATCTTTGCTTATGGTTTAGTGTTGATATAGGCATTTGGTAGATAATCAATATCCTAAATTAGAACACTTTATTACATCGAAAATTGCTGGTTTTAGGGGAATTTAAGTAAACTCATTGTGATAATAGAGGACTGGAGATTAATATTAGAAGAATAAATCGAACAACTAAAATTAATGCTAAAGTTTACAGAAATATATTGTTTTGCGTTGATTAAGTTCTAAACATTAATTGGCTTTCTTCTGATTTAGAAATAAATATATCCATAAAATCTGAAGAAAATTCCTGGTGGTGTATATGTTCCTGTCTTTTCAATTTCTGCTAACACGTCTTTAACATTCACAAATATATTTTACAAAATCCTAAATATAAATTTGATAGTAAACCTTTCTGCTTCAAAAGCATGAGTAAGTCTCTCATTAATGAGTCCCTTCTTGCATATATGCTTCTTGATTTCACTATCATCCTTCATAATCATTTATTCTTCAGGTTGTTCCCATTCCTCAGGCTCTACTTCATACCATTTGATGTCTCCATAAATTGTGTAATCAGCCTACAATCAATGATTATTAATACAAGCATTTTCTCACTTGTTGGGTCTCCTCTATATCTTAACATTCTATCATTCACATCTGAAAACATTGAAAGAATCTCTTCCTTTTTCATTTCTTCGTTTTCAATAGACTTTTGTCTTAAGTTGTCTATTGTTTAATTAGAAATCTATGTATGTTTAGCTTATTTGACAGGCTTTTGCTAACTATTCTGAAATGCCACATATCCCCCAGTTCCTAATCCGACTATACCGAAGAAGGCTGCAAATATTTTCACTAAGTCAGAGTTGGTTTAACCCCCTTGAGGTCCTGTACTAAATGGTGATGCAAATCTCTTATTCAGTGACTTTGTCAGCACTACAATTATCAAATAAACAAATACTACCTTATTAGCTTCCTCTTTACAAAACTCCCCTTGTTAACAGTTTTTGAATCATTTTTAGATGCTGGTTTTATTATCACAAATAAAATAAAAATTAATAACAAGATTTCGAATGTCTATGAAGATTTATATCATAAACAAGACAATTTTATTTTTTTATTAAAATTATATAATACGATGCTAATAATTATTTTTTAGTATTTAGTATTAATTAATCAAAAGCATTTCTTGAAAAAGCAGAATCCACCGCTCTTTTCCTTATCGCTTCCTTCTTTTATAGGCTTCTTTTGTAGAAAAAAGTTATTACCTTTCCTTTATTTAAGGCATTGGTGTAGGAGACTCTGGATTTAATTGATGCATCCTGTTAGGAACACATTGTTGTCGTCACCGAAGTTTATTATTATTCCGGCATTTTATTGTTAACTTTACAAACTACAGTAAATGTTTAACATCCAGTCTCAACAAGGATCTATTCGAAATCCAAACCTAATGATTTTAATACTTACTTGGAAGATCGTCTTTTGGTTCACCTGATTTCTTGGAGATTTTCAATACATAATCATTCCCCTTCTATAGTTAATGGCAAGTTCCTTGATTAAGTGACAAGAGAATACCTATTTCTTGATTAAATTGCTATAGCACAAACCTTATGGTATCTTCGACTGTGAATATATTGGGTAATTCACAGACAATCTATACATATTTTTCATTATGTTGTATAAAAAAAGCGTACTTTTTGTTGTAAAGCTTTTATTATTCCTAAACATAAACTACATTTGATACTTATTGAATCATTTGATCATTTCTGGCGAGTCTCATGTTATTTAAAATAGATATTTTATTAATATTAATGCTTATCCCAATGGGACTATTGATTAATAATTATTTTATTAAGTTTGCAGTTTCATGGCTGACCAATAACAAAAGTATTAAAGTACGGGCAGAGTAGTTGTTACAGTTGAGAACAGGGAAAATAAAACTGAAGTAGTGAAAAAAAGTAAGTTTCAGATTTATTTTCAGATATCGTGAAATAGTTGAATGAAAAAACAGGAAAATTCGAAACAAAGACAATTGAGGTTCCGAAACAAACAATCGCTCAACAAATTGAAAATACAAAAGCAGAAATTAATTAAGGTATCGTGAGTTAATATTTAAAGCCGATGAAATATCAAAAAAATTAGCAGAACAACATAAACTTCTGAGAGATTAAGTGAAGAGTCTCAAGTCTCTAGTAGCTGAAAAAGCTAAACAATTTAAAAAAGATGAAGAGGAAAGAAAAAAAAAATTGATGAAGATGATAAAGGCTAATGATTTAGAAATAAATGTTGCTGCTCGAACTCCTGAATAAGTAAATGCTCGGTTAGCAGAGTTAGAAAGAGAGTTTGTGAGTGCAAAAAAAGTTGGTGAGGTATTAGCAAAGGAGAAGGAAATGGCTAAAAAATAAAATGAAGCAACAGAGGTGACACAGTAAATCTAAAATTTACAACTGAAATTAGAAGAAAAGAAGAAATAACTAAAAGAACTCAAAAAATAGAACAGTTAATTTTCGAGACAAGATCAACAAAATCAAAAAAAAATTGATAAAATGGAGTAAGGTACTGATGATGCTCTACAAATAAATATCCTAAACAAAGAATTAACTATGTTGAGAGAGAAAGAAACTAAAGTAAAACAAAAAATAGAGAAAACTCAAAAAGATATTGAGGGCATTTAAAAGACCATTGAATCATACATAGGAGCCATTACTAAATTATAAGATGAAGATAAAGTTGAAGCATAGAAAAAAAAGTTTGAGGAGGTTAATAAAGAATGGGAGGCAAAATTATAGTAATTGGATGAGGAAGAAACAAAATAAAACATGTAATTGGTAAAGGAGATGAAAGAGAAAAAAAAGGAAGATAAAGAAAAGGAAAAGGAGAAAGAGAAGAAAGATGAGGATTAAGATAAGAAGCCCAAATAAGTGAAAGATTACATAAAGGAAAAAAGAGATGTTAGTAAATTAAGTCCTGATGAGCCAAATTTTGTTCAATTGTTTGCATTGCAATAATAATTGGATAAACAATTAAAGAAATTAAAGAAGAAAATTGAAGTTGAAAAAGAACAGATGGAAAGTATAAATAATAACTTGAAATTGGAGAAAGCCAATACCTAGATTGTGATTAAGGAGAAAGAAAGAGAGAAAGAAATAGCAGAATCATTGGTGGCAGAGTTGAGGGAGAAATTAGGGGAAAGAATTAAAATGGAATAAGAATTGAAAGAAAAGGCAGAAAAGTTAAAGACAACTGGAAGAACATAATTATCTCCTCTTGGTAATAAAGATAAAAGATGGGAAAAAACTACAACAGAAACCTTAAGGGCTAGAAAGGATGAACAATTAAAGCAATTTAAGGAGAAGTTTTAAAAGTTACCAAAAGAGAAAGGAAAACTCTATTTATAAGAACCATTTAAATTATCTTATTAAGAAATTCAGGAGAAACATAAGAGAAAGATAATGAAATAAGAGGATAAAGAGGACAAAGAAAAGACTGAAGTTAAATAATTGACAATTATAGAGACTATGTGTAAAACTAAACATAGAGGCTCAAAAAGAGAATGGTTTGGATATGAGCCTAATGAGTAGACTACACTTTGTGATGATGTCCACATTTTGGGATAGTTTTCAATTAAACATAGAATACAGAAAATTACTGTTTATCATAATCCAACTGAAGGATATATTTATGTAATTTGGACTGATTATAGAAAAGAAGATGGAAATATAATTAGTGGATCTTGGAATGTAATGATTGAATATATTTTAGATAAACCAAGAACTTTTGAAGAACAATAAGGATATTTAGAAAGATGAATTAGAATTATCTGAAAATGATAGAATAAAATAAATTAGTTTAAGAAGAGATAACAATTTTATATCTTTTATTCAATTCCAAACAAAGTTAGGTAAATAATTGAAAGTTGGAAAAGAAATAATGTATGATTATATAGTAATATTAGTGAAAAAGCAGAAGAGGATAAGCCAAAAGAAAAGGAAGGAGAATAGTAAGATAAGGAAAAGAAAGATATTGAGGGAGGAGAGAAAAAGGAGGAAAATCCTGATAGAAGGGAGATTAAATTAGATAATTTTTCAGTGTTGATTACTTTATTTAGTGGATATTAATAGAAAGGAGAGAAAGAAGTGGCAATGAGCTTTTTCGGATATGAAGTGGGAAGAAAATTGACAGCAGAAGAATATGAACAATACTTGATGGAGAAGAAGAAACGAATAGAAGAGAAGGAGAAGAAAGATAAATTAAAGAGATTAGAAGAAAGTATGATGAGTGAGTTAAACTAGAGCTAGTTGAAGAAGAGATGATTATTATATATATATAGGTATTGGAATTTGAAATTAATTTTAAATCTTTTTTTATTTATATAAAGAAAATGGCAAATCAGGTTGAATTCAGACAATTGGGTTTCTTGAGAGGACATAATGGATGGGTGACATCAATTGTGACCAACTAAGATTAATCATAAGGTGATTTAGTAATTTCAGGATCCAGAGATAGATCAATTATCGTTTGGAAATTATTCAAATAACCAGACGGTGATTTGGCTGGCCAAGCAAGAAAGCAATTGAATGGACATTCACACTTTATCAGTGACTTAGCTTTATCCAACGATAATAAATATTTATTGTCAGCTTCATGGGATAAGGAATTGAGATTCTGGGACTTGTTAAATGGTGTTTGCTAAAAGAGATTTGTTGGAAACGAAAAGGAAGTTTTCACATGTGCCATGAGTCCAGATAACAGATAAGTTGTTTGTGGTGGTGCTGAAAGAAAGACCAAGTTATACAATGTTATGGCTGAACTTAAACACACCTAAACCAGTCACTTCCATCAAGATTGGATCAGTTAAATTAGATATTCACCATTCACAACATTCACCAAGACAGTGTAACCATACATTGTTACAGTTGGATGGGACGGATGGCTCAAGGTTTGGAACAGTAACTTCACCATCAGATTCTAATTCAAGGCACATGAATCATAAATTCTTGCTGTTGCTATTAACCCATCAGGTGAATACATTGCCACCGGAGGAAAGGATAAGAAATTATACCTTTGGAATGTTACAGATTTGAAGAAGCCAGCCTTTGAATATGATGCTGGAGGTATCATTAACTCAGTAATTAAATTAAATATTCTTAGATTGCTTTCCACCCATAATAAAACTGGGTTGTTGCTGCCACTGAAAATGGAATCAGAGTTTGGTAAATTTCACCAGAAGACAAGGCTGAAACTCGTCTCCCAATTGTCACTCTTGACCACACCACAGAAAGTATTAATTCTATTTACCTAGTTGTTGGATTAACCAAGAAATTGTAGAAGCATTCATGCACTTCAATTGCTTTTGATGCCACTGGTGCTAAACTCTATGGAGGTTTCACTGATGGATCCATCTTGGTTTGGGAGGTTGTCCAAAAGAATTGAGATATTATGTACATTAATGATTCCAACACTCGACTCTAAAGGCATAACAGCAGAGAATGAAAATTCTCTAGGCGACTGCCTTTTAATTAAGGAGGAAGGTGTGCTTAGAATTAGAGAGTTGGAATCTAAATAATATAATTATTGTTGTCTTCTATTGATTAATTATAAATATAAATTTGGCAACAAACGAAAGTATGAAAAATTTACTCATCTTTGGGCTCTTGGATAATATTTTGCTACTAGGCTTTAAAGGCCGATCTGATTATTCTATTGCAATGATATGTATCTAGGCAGGCCTATTAAGTGCCAAGTTTTTTAAAGAAAATTATGGTATTGAAGCTTTTATTAGTGTCACTACTATTATTAGTATGTTTTTTAATGCAATACTCCTTTAAACTCCTTTAATGTATGTTGCTGCTGGATGTTCATTCGTACTTGCCATGAAAACATGGTGGTCGTGCATAATAAGTGGAATAGGCGTCATTTTTATCAGCTTAAGAACTGATGTCATGACAATTTGTGAAATATTGGCGTTCTTGTCAACAGCGATTGGCTATCTTCTATACTTAAGGTATGTTGAGAGGTTATAGAAAGCAGACACTGTTATTACTAGTTCAAAAAAAATTGCTTACAAATTCCCATTAGATTTAGGAACATCCCCTAAAAAAGAATTTGAGCATACTGAGTTTAATATTTTTAAAAAACTTTTATCGGCTTTTCCTGATGGAGTTCTCATTCTTGATGAAAACCAAGCAATTTAATTTAGTAATGCGGCCTTCAAAAACATTATGAATGAGAATTTGAGTGATTTGGCTAAGAATAAGTTGTTGAGTTTGAAAAATGCCATAAACTCGGAATAAGATAATTATAAGTAATTATTTTTAATTCTTGACAAAAAAATTAAATCTCGATCCAAAAGCTTGAATGGTGAAAAAAATCCAGATTATTATACTTAATTAAAGAGTTCCATAGATTAAGAACCAGATGAATTTAATCATGACATGATTTAAGGGGAAGAAAACTACAATTTGTCCTATGCTCCAGTCATTTAGGAGGAAGTGAAATAACTGTTTCACTAAATGCTAAATAAGCAACCCAAACGTAATATAATTATTTATGATAGTCGATGGAGCCACCATGGGTTTGAAATTTTTTTAAGAGATTAGTATTGTTTGCTAGGGAGACTTGCAACAAATTTTTTAAGTAATTTTAAAACCTTACATTGCATTTACTAAAGCCTACATACTGTTTATTATTAGAGATATCACGCATGTAAATCAAATAGCTGCTCTAGAAAAAATGAATTTTAACAAATCTCAGATGCTTGCTAAGGTTGCTCATGAATTTAAGACTCCTCTCAATATTATCATTTAATAGGCCTCTGATATTCAGTAAAATAATGGTACAGGGTAAAAGGCTATTGAGAAAAGAGTGCAGCCAATCAAGTCAATGGCAGCTTCTTTATTAGGCTTAGTTAATGATTTACTGGATGTAGCCTAATTGAAGGCTGGCAAATTTAATTTATAGTTTTAATAAGTAAGAGTTACTGAACTTTTGAATGAAATTATTGATGTAATGAAAATACAAGCAAATAACAAAGGTTTATATATGAAATTGGAGCATAATACTAAAGTTCCATACATGATACGAACTGACCCTAATAGACTAAAGCAAGTGATACTTAATTTATTGTCTAATGCAATTAAATTCACTGAAACAGGAGGAATAACTATTAGTACTTTATTTGATGGTGAATTTTTGGAATTGTCAGTAAAGGATACTGGGATTGGAATACCGAAGAATGAATAAAGTAAATTGTTTACAGCATTTGGAAGGTTGGAGAATAGTGATAATATTACTGGAGTTGGTTTGGGATTGATGATTTCGAATATTTTAGCATAAAAATTAGGTTAAGAGATTAAAGTGCAATCAGAAGGTGAGGATTAAGGGTCAATATTTTCATTTAAAATAAATTGTGGAAAACCATAGACATAGTAAAGTTAAGTAGAGAGTGAAAATTACTTAAGTGGAGATGATGATGAGGGAAGTGTGAATACTCTAAGAAGGCAATCTCAGTAATCTTAGATGTAATTCAAATACAATCGAATGTAATCTCCAGATTAAACAATATGCAGATGTCCATAGGTGTTGGTAGTTGATGATGTTCCATTTAATATATAAATGTTAGAAAATCAATTAAAGACAACAGATATTAGAATTGATAAAGTAAGAATAATAATAATAAAGGCTTATTCAGCAAAGGAAGCTATGAATAAGATCGAAAATTTTCATGGTTGTGATACACATTCAACATATCGTATTGTGTTACTAGATGTGGAGATGCCAATAATTAATGGATATTAGGCATTGAAAATGATAAGAGAAAGGGCAGATACATAAATAATAGCTTGTAGTGCATATGGTAAAGATGAATTGGATTTATCTTCATTTGATGGATACTTAGGAAAACCAATAAAGGTAGACTAATTGTAATAATTAATAAAAAATGGCTAACTTTGTTGATCTTTTATATTATATTTGTACTATATCAAATTTCATGTTTCAACTTAGTTTAATCAAATTTGAGTCTTGGTGCAATATTCATTGATATAAGTTCTTAAATTAGTGTTTTTGCAGCATATGGTATCAAAACTTGATATATTTAATTGATTTCATTAGAATTCTTACATACATTACAATAAAATTCTTAATTTTCTAGATTTGCAACAGCAAATAGACCACATTTGGAACAAACATGTACTCTAAATGCATCTGATACATCATAAGTTCTTTCTTTTAAAAATTTAGCAGTTCCTAGATATATATACATAATACCATGTGATATAATACAATCTCTTTCCATTTCTCCAAATCTTAACCCTCCTTTTCTACTTCTACCATGTGTAGGTTATCTTGTTATACCAGTTACAGGACCTCTTGATCTGGCATACATTTTATCATCCACTAAATGTCTCAATCTTTAATAGTATGTTGGACCAACAAATATTGGAATAGCAAACATATTGCCTGTGTATGGATTAGTCATAACTTCATTTCCCCATTTTTACCATCCTTCTTTATGTAATGCTGTAGCGATATCATTAACTTGAATTTATGCAAATGGTGTAGCATCATTAAATTATCCTTTTATTGATGCTAATTTCGATGATAGGCATTCAATTAAATGACCTTAAATTAATAAATTATATTACCAATAGTCATTCTTGATGGAATACAATGTGGATTAATAGTAAGATCTGGTGAAATACCAGTTAAAGTAAATGGAAGATCTTCTTATCTGTAAGTCATACCACAAGTACCCTTTTGTCCATGTCTACTACAAAATTTATCACCAATTTATGGAATTCTTAATGATCTCACCTTAACTTTAACCAATTTGTATCCTTTTTAATTTTCACTAATGAGTACTGAATCAACAACTCCTCTTTCTGCTCTTCTTGTTAATAAGGAACATTCTTTTGTATTTTTTTATCCTGTTGCTGTATTCATCATAATATTATCAATAATTAATTCTTTACCAATGATAGGTTCTTCTTCATCAACCTTGGTACCTGGAGGTACAATACCATCACTATCAAGTTTGATAAATAGTTTTCCTGCAAAATTATCACCCAATGGTTTTGTTATTTTAGTTTCTGTGAAATTATCTGTATCCTTATCTTCAGCTTCTTTATATGTTCTATAAAACACTGATCTAAAGAATCCTCTATCAATTGCATATTAATTAATAATAATAGAATCTTCTTGATTGTAACCAGTAAAACAAGCAATAGCAGTAACACAATTGATTCCAATAGGAACTTCATTTACTGTTATGAAATCTACAGCTCTAGAAGATGCTAAAGGTTTTTGTGGATAATGAAGGATGTGAACTAGTGTGTCAAATCTTATATTAAAATTGGTTGAATTTAATCCCATAGCCTATTTACCCATAGCACTTTGTAATGTATTTCTGGGTCCTTAATTATGATTAGCAAAAGGAATAACAGATGCACATACTCCAAACATCATACAAGGATGTATTTCACAATGAGTATATCTCTTAAAGTTTAATGTACCTCTAACCATAGTTTCAATATCCATTGCAATCAAAGACCCCTCTTCTTCTTCTACATCTAATAATTCTACACATTTATTTTTCAATAATTCTTCCCAATCTGTGTATGAATTTAACATTCCTTTCTTTAGTTTTAATTTATTATCTTAAACAATAAAGAGTGGTCTCATACATCTACCAGCATCAGTATAGATTCTAATTTCTTTATTAACGAAATCAAGATTGATAGATACTTCAATAGGAATAAATGATTCTTCAACTGATCTTAGATTTTTGAATTGAGAAATAAATGATTCTGGATTTTTAGTGAATCCTATCCAATTACCATCCACCAATACTTTTGTCATTTTAGGAATATCTTCTGCTCTGCAATCACTTTATAAAGGAGAGAAATCAAATTCATCTGGATTTTTTACCATGATTAATTTCAATAAAGATTCTTTATCTTTTGGTTACAAATCATTAGATACAGTAGTCATTAGAGATAAGTTCTTTACAATACCAATCTTCTATCCTTCTGGTGTTTCTGCTGGACAAATGAAACCATAGTGTGTATTATGTAATTATCTAGGCTTACTTAATTTCATTTAAGGGTTAATAGGTGCATTCATTCTTCTTAAATGACTAAGTGTTGCAAATAAAGAGGTTTCTCGTTTAAGAGTTTGTGCCACTCCTGTCTTAACAACTTAACCTTCCTTACTTCTACCCCAATTACCTGTTGCTAAGGCATTGTCAATATCCTTTGAAATTTACTCTCCATCAAAGAATGATTTAATGTCATCTGGTTATTTCATATTCTCAATTTTAGTTTATAGTCCCTTTCCTCTTCTACCTCCATTAATATATTTTTCCAAGGCTTTTTTGGCATTTTATTTATATTGTTCAAAGGATGCCTTGAATATACCCATCATCATAGCTCCTGCCATATCTAATCTCTTTTTGCCATAATGATCTCTGTCATCTTAATCAGTTTTACCAAGTGAGGCATTCAATAGTCTATGTACTATATACCCTAAGAAGTAAGCCTTTCTATCTCTACTGTCAGCAGTCACTCCTATGTGTGGTAAGATATTCTTATTGATTAATTTCTTTGCCTCTTGAATTAGAGTCTCTGGATCCTGATTTTCAGCCTTCTTAATCTTATTTCCAATCCATCTTAAACATAATTCTTCATCTTCATATTCTCCACCTTCCTACAATGAACCATATAACATTTCTAACATAGGCCCCATGTATTCATCATCTAAATTGTAAACAATTCTTTCAAGGATCTCTTGATCACTTGCAATACCTAGTGCTCTAAATAAAGTAAACAAAGGGATTCCTTAAGTAGAATTAAATTGTTTAACACTACATCTAATCACTGGTGTATTTTGAATATATCTTAATTCCACTTTAAAATTATTTGGATTGGACCAAAGATCAGGTTGTGATCTGATTTCTGCCACCCATGGTCTATTTACTATTTTGGTCTTGAATACTAGCACAACATTGTTGGCTATTCTTTCCTGTGCCACGATAACCTTTTCTGATCCTCTCAAGATGAAGTACCCTCCCTAATCGAAGGCACACTCTCCAAATTGAATTCTCTGAACAATCTATTCTGGATCTTTGGGGTCTTTGGGGAGGGAGCAAAATCTTGATCTTACCATAATTGGTAATTTAAAGAATGGTAATCCCTTAAAAGTTTGTCTGCTCTTCTCTTCGATGGTCCCATCTCTTTTATTCCTCTGTTACATGATTACTTCCAAGTCAATCTTCAATTGCCTTGAGTATGTCAATTCTCTGAGTCTAGCAGTCATTGGAAAAATTTCCTCCTCAAATTTATCGACATGAATATTTTTTTTTCCCATGAAGCATCTCGTTATCTGAAATTGATAGAGGAATTCCAAATGTGCTAAATACTCTAATCACATACCATCTTGGCGCTCCTCTTCTTTGTATTGGGGTTTGACTTTGACGATGAAAGTACCCTCATGACCCTTTACATACTTGATCACATTCTCAACATAACTTTCATACGAGACTATCTACTGAGAAACCAGTCCATGGGTCTTGAAAAACATATGAAGCACTTTCCAAATGTCATCGTAGTCCAATTTCTGGTCCATGTCCTCTTCTTCCGGTATAGAGTCATCGGAGAAGAGTTTTTATGAGTCTTCTTCTTCGACTTACGCCATTTAAAGTAAAAAATAATGATTAAAAAAATAATCCCTGGTTATTGACACTCAAATTAATTCAGGATTTTATTCACTCAAAATTTAGTCACTTTTCTATGATGGATTTCGCAACATCCTTTAAATGCTTGAGATCATCATCAGTTCTTCGATCTTATTCCCAATTTTTGAGTCTAGTTTTCATTTTCTTTAGGTCCCTCTTCATTTGAATGATTTTTTACTCAAACTCAGGAGGGAACTCATACTTTGCCTCCTATTAGGTAATGACATCCTTGATTTTTTTGTTTCCTTCAAGCATGTCTTTTACGTATTATTTTAAGAGTAGAGCAGGTAATTTTATATCACATTTTCTAATTTCACCATTATTTCTTATACGTTCTGTATTTTGTGGTAATATATATTTGTTTTCATTATTTATGTGCATGCTTTCTTATCTTCTAATTTTTATTGGAGATTTCTAACTTATAAATTTAGAATCTTAGTGATTGTTGGTATCATCTATTTATTAAATAGATTCATCTTAATGATTTAGAGTTCCTCTTTCAGTGTAAGCTTGAATTAACTTTATTTTGTAATCTGCATTCGAAAAACTTCTCTATTTATCTAATTATCTCTTAGTATTACTTAGTTATGCTTCATTGATAATTTAAAACTTTTTTAATGGGCTCTTCACCCTGACCTATGAATTCTATCTCCAAATTTCTTTTTTTGGTTCTCCTGAAGATTTGCGTTCAGTTCTTTCAGGGGAGATTGTTTATAATTTTGTAACTAATCTATTCATACTATCTCGTTCCTTCAAAAAAGGAACAAATTTTTTACTTAATATACTCTCTAAGTTAAATATTTTAATACGATTCTTCTCAATATTCATCGATAGTTTTACGGCAGCTATCCCTCCTTAAGTGATTGAGGTACTTTGTGAAATATTTCTCTACCGAGTATTATATTAGTTCATTAATTTTTTATATGAGTTTTCCCTGTCTCGTGCCTGAGGGTGGATAGCCTATACAAATATAAACAAAAGTATTCATAGTAGGAAGATTAGATAAATGCCATCTGCAAATTGATGTATAGTTTTCTTAATCAAGCATCCGTCAATATCCAAATAACATTCTGAGATTTTAGTGCAGGAGAAGATAATGTTAGTGGATAAGCAATCATTGAATGGAACTCACATAAATGGAGTTAATGTTGGAAAAGGGTAGTAGATGGAGATTTTCAGCGGAGACATAATTTAATTCGGAAAATACCCTGTCTTGTATACTTTTTACAGTGATACCAAGATGGCTTACTAAGCAAAGAAGCCCAATCAACCAGTTAAAGATATGAAAATCTCTGTTCTAGATTTTGTGAAATAGAAAAATCAGTAGTTTTAACAGCAATCTGCACAATAAATACCCTTGAAAGGAGATTCCTTTTTTTAGGCAGAAAAACAAAAAATTGATGAAACAACAAATGATTTGGTTAAGAATAAGAATATTGAAACAGCTCAACAAATTATCAGTTAACTAGAAAGAGAAAACAATGATTTAAGGACTTAAGTGTTGTAGTAACAACAGGATTATGATAAAAAAAGTTAAGCGTTTCTTGATTTGTAATTCAGATATGAAAAGTTATCAAGTGAATTCTCAGTTATTTAAGTATCTATACCTTTAATTAGACTAAACATCAATAAGTTGAACCATATTTACAGGAGTTGTAAAATAAATTAGAATTGAGTCGGAAAGAAAATGAATTAAGAGCAGCAGAAATTGAAGAATATAAAATAACAGACGTTGGAAAAAAAATATCAATTTAGAATGTATTTTATAATATCCATTAGGCTGAAATTCAATAATTAAGAAAGATACTTTAATTGAAAGATGATGAAATAAATGGATAAAAAAAGTAAATTACACAATTATTATCAAATGTGTCTGGGAAGTATTAGAAATCATATTAATAGTCCATAACATCATATATAGATGTTAGAATAGAATTCAAGAGAATTGACATAATTAAAGAAACAATTAATTGAATGGGAAAGTAGAGATAATGAATGTAGTAGAAAGTGGACATAATTATTTTAAGACAATGCAAAGAAGGAAGAATAAATAAGAGGATTAAAATTCTAAATCGATAGATAAACTTAAAATATTTAATCATTATATTAAGAATTTGATAGAAGAAATCATGAATTAAATAAAAGAATTGTATAAATAATTGAAGCATAAGGTGATTAATAATAAAAAGAAGCTGCTACATTTTTGGTTTAATAAATATCATTAATTTAAGAAGAACGTAGAATATTTGCTGGAGAAAATGAAGATTTACATAAAACATTATAAGAAGTAATAACTGAATTAGAAATACTTAAAAAAGAAGAATACATAATCCCAGATGGAACCAATGTAACTGCACTTATAAGAGCATTAAGATAAAGAGTTGAAGAGCTTAATGACATTTTAAATGAATATAAACATAGAGATAGTTTAGATTAATTAGTATCATAAAAGCAATTAATAGAAGATTTGGAATCAAAATTAATGTTAGCTAAAAGAAAAAATGAATAACTTGAAGCACAATTATTTTAATTGAGAAATACAAGTTCATAATACTAAAATGAAGGATAATTTGAATTCTTTACAAAAAGAATAAATGATCTTACATCATAAATAAAAGAATAATAAAGAAGAATAAATTAATTAGAAGGAGTGGATTAATAGAAAGAATTGTAAATTTAGAATATGTAATATTAACTAAAGACAATTAAAATAACTGATTAATAAATTATAAATCCTCCTCCTATGTTTAATGAATTTAAGAATGAGAAAATTGGTGATGTTGTGTCTTGATTATTTATATTATATAAATTATACAATTGACAAATCTATTAAGACAACTCAAATCATCATAAATGAATATATTCAATATGTAATGTCTTCACCAAATCCTTAACAAGGGCACAAGAAATTTCGATAAAAATAGCTTCAGTCTTATCACTTAATCGATGCTAATCTTACTAAAGTTTTATTCAAAATATTTAGATTTACATCAATCTCTTTAATCGTAATTAGAATAATTCAATCATTCAACTATTTTTTTTTTAAAGCCTTATTTATTGCTATTTTAAGAATAGAATTTTTAAATAAAATTTAGTTCAGGTGGTCGATTCTCGGGTGTAAGAAAAATAGCATACATGAGATACAACGACTATAATTCTCTTTGCCAAAGAATACTTCCTAGACCTCATGATTTTTTTGACAGAAAAAAAATTCCTGACTAAATCTCTAAGCACAAAAGAAATCTGAAAATATATGTATAATACATCAATGATATGCTCTAACTGAGGTAGTTTCGAAAATGATAAAATGACTTTCTTCTATAAAAGTATTTTTTGAACAGCCAGATAGAAAGAAATATCTATTTATATGTTCTATTTCCATGCACTGCTTCTACTGCTACCATGGGCCAGACCTTATAAATTATACATCAATGGTATCGTCTTGCTAAGAAGATTTTGAATAACATAATATAAGCCTCTTAATAGAATAGCATTTTTGTAACAGACAGATAGAAAGAAAATATATTTATACTCTACTATTTTCTTGGAGTGCTACTCCTACTAACATGAACCAGACCTATCATTTAACTATAAATTATTTATTAATTGTCTCTGAAGGATTTTGAGTATCATAATTGTTTAATTCTTACTTGCTTGATAGTCCATGTTTTCGAATCAAATTTATATAAAAAAGTTCCTCTTCTTTTATCTGAATTAAAAAATAAGCAGAGAATACATGAGTAATACTTTAAAGTAATCCTCTTAAAAGGATAATTACGAATTTGAAAACTTTGCTTTGCATTTTTTTGATAGTTTTTCTTTTATTCTTATTTTATAAAACAAGTACTTGGGCATTCTTTTAACTTAAAAGAAGAACAGAGATATTATATGCAATACATCTTTGGAATGTGCTTGAAAAGATGGTTTTGAATATGACAATTGCATGTGAAAATTCTCATCAAACTAACATGTTTGTTTTGAAGCAGCTTTCTGCTACTTATTGGAGTTCTTTTAGGGAAATATTTTGTTATTTTAACACTACTCTTTGATCATTTCATAAAATTAGCTTAATATTTGATAGTATCAAGGACCCTCTCTTCTTAAGGAGTGAGAAAAATATATGTTAATTTTATTAATGACTTTTTAGCAGGATTTAATTTTTCAAAATTTCTTAGAATGTAAATTTTTAAATAGTCCTTGAATAAAATACTCAAATATCTTTCGATAACTAATATTTAAATTTATTAAATCCTGCCTTGAATTCAAATAGGCGGCCCAAATTTAATCATTAATTAAAATACTAAATTAAAAATGAATACCAAATTCATTGTTTTAATGACTTTGCTCATAGTAGCGACATGTGACACTACAGTTAATAAAGCAGATGTTTGTAATGCTTGCACTCAATTCAAATCCCAAGCTGATTGTGTGACTTTTGGATGTGCATGGACAGCAGCTACTACGACTGCTCCTGGATCATGTGCCAAGGCAACAGTAGCAGAAGTAATTGCCTACTGCCCAGGATTAGCAGATTAGACAAAATGTTGGTCAACATATGGATGTGCTTTTGTGGATGGAAAATGCACAACTTTTGCAGGATGTTCAGCCTATGTGAAGACCACTACTGCAGATTGCCAAGCAATATCATACTAATGCATAACAAATGGAACAACTTGCACAGATGCCTTAACTTGTGATAAGTACACAGCAACTCAATGTCCCTCAACTCCTGATCTGAATGGTCGGGGTTGTAAAGTTGACGAAACTTCAGGAAATTGCAGAAACTACAATTGCTCTGAGGCTGGAGAAACAAAAACAACAAATGAATTATGTAGTGCCTTTTCAGCAGGATGTTTGACTACAGGCGCTGGATGTGCTGCTAATCCAGTGCCACAATGCTCATCTCTAGCAGGAACAGAGACAACCTGCCTCTAAATGAGAGGATCAGATGGAAGATGTAAATTTGGATCAGGTACTAGTTGTGCTTACAAACCATGTACAGACGCCCCAAGCAATCTAGTAACGAATGAAGATTGTAAAGCATTTTAAGATAATTGTGTAACAACAGGAAAAGGATGCATTGATAAATTAGGAGCATGTTCTTCATACACATCAGCAGAATGCGCTGGATTAATAGGTACTGATAATTACTGTGAACAGGATGGAGCAAACACTTGCAAAGCTAAGAAATGCGAAAATGCAACTTTTACAACTAGCGATGCATGCGCATAATATCAAGTAGGATGTGTAACTAATGGAAAATAATGTGTGACTACTTTGGGTAATTGTGCAACATACACTGGCACTCCAAGTGAATGTCAAAAGATAGTTGGAAAAGATGGAAATTGTACTGGTTCTTCGACAACAGCAACAGTTTCAGGTGCTTGCAAACTTAAAGAATGTACTGAAGCTACTAGTTCATATAAAACAGATGCCTAATGTTAAGCGATTTAAAGTTACTGTAAAACAACAGGAACTGGTTGTATTTCTTCCTCATCTATTGCTTCATGTTCAACTTATACTGCAACAAGAGACGATGGATCTGACTGTGCAGATCTTTATGGTAAAGAAGGAAAATGCATGTACTCAGGGTCAGCCAAAAAATGTAAAGCAAAAGTCTGCAAAGATGCACCAGTCACCAACACAACCAATTAAGCTTGTAATTCATATTAGACAGATTGTGTGACTAATGGAGCAGGATGTTAGGATTAAACATCATGTATTGCTACAGTAAAATAGGCAACATGTTAAGGAACAAAAGAGAATTCAGCATATTGCAACTGGAATGCTATTTGTGTTAATAATATTTCATGTTCTAACCTTCCAACAGCAGCAATTTGCGCTGCTAATAAGGCAAAAGATGGTACTTAGTGTATTTGGAACAGTTCTTCTAATAAATGTAGAAATGCAGTCTGTAAAGATTATACAGCCACTACTGATTCTGGATGTAATGCATTAATGACAGGTTGTGTTACAAATGGAACAATTTGTGCAGATAAAACAGATTGCAATTAATTTTAAGGTATAAAGGCAACTTGTGAAGGGTTCACTGCAAAATGTACTTAATTAGGAAGTGTAACATCAACTTCTACCGTATGCATTCCAAGAACTTGCGCCAATGCCTCTTCAGAGTATAAGTCTGATTCAGATTGCTCAAATTACTTAGACACTTGTTTAACTAATGGAGGCGGATGTATTGAAAATACTAAAAATTGTACTTTCTATACAGGCACAGCAACAACTTGCCCTAATTTTACTGGATATGTTAGTACAACAGAAAGAGTGACATGTTGGTCTGATAGTACTTCAGATGCAGCATGTGTTTAAAGATAATGCTCTCATGCAACATCAATGGGAAGTGATGCAGATTGTGAATCCTTTAAAACTGGGTGTCTCTATAATGGAAAAGGTGGGTGTGTAGCTAAAAGTGCTGGATGTGATTCTTATGGATATACTACTGATGATACAGTTTGTCAAAATTTCCTTGGAAATGTAACAACTAAATGTTGGAAAGGTAGTGTTGTTGGATCATGTAAAGATAGAGTTTGTAGTGATTACTCAGGATCTAATCCCTCAACTTCAGATTGTGATACTTTCTTAACAGATTGTATTACTGATGGAACAAAATGTGTACCCAAATCAACAGCATGTACATCATTCCCAGGAACAACTGAGGAAGTTTGTAGTGCATTAACTGGAAATGGTAAATAATGTACTAAAATGACTACTTGTAAAAGTGTTGCTTGTGCTGATAAAACTAATGCATCAAATAATGGAGACTGTACTACATATCATTCAAAATGTCGATTAGTTTAAGGCGGCTCAACGTGTTAAGATGCAAAACCATTATGTACTTATTATACTTTCTCCTCTACTGCATCAGATGCTGATAAATAAGCTTATTGCGGGGCTATTTCAACATCATCAGGTGTTAAATGTGCTTACGACACAGCAACAACAGCAAATTGTGTTGCTAGAACATCATGCAGTTAATGGTCTAGTGATATAGGAGTAAGTGTGACTTGTGTTGACTATACAGGAACTGATAAATGCATAGCTAAAAGTAATGTTTGCTATACAAAGGGTGAATGTACATCTTACGTTTATCCATCATCTATCACCGCAAATGGTGATAGAAGAACCTGGTGTCAAGCAATGTAAAATACTGATAGTGTATCTTGCTCATATGTGGATAATGCGGCAGCTTGCTCTTCGCCTCCTGCAGCAGTCACCCCAACAACTTGTGAATAAATCACATCACCATCAACTCCAGCTAATTCAGCTGATTGTAATTCAATTTTGAATTCGGTTAATTGTTAATTTGCAACAACATGTCATACCACCGCTACAGCTTGTACATCCTACACTACCCCAGCTTCTGGTTAAGCAGATTTTTGTAATGCTTTGAAAGGAGATAATAATGGTGTTACAACTTAATGTAAATATGTAACTGATGATACAACATGCTCGGCAAAAACTTGCGCTGATATTGGTAGTCCAACTAGCCAAACCAGTTGTAATGTCATTCCTGGATGTAAATATTACGCATCTGCGTGCTACACTATTTCTGCATGCAATGCATATGTACTTCCGTCAGCAGCAAATAATGAAGCTTTAAAAAGATTATTCTGTCAGAATATGTATAACACTGGAACTTAAAACTACTGCACTTATGTTGCAGAAGCTACTACATGCGCTGCTCCTAAAGCAAGTTGTGCGGATTTCGATGGAACTTCTGCAGATATCTGCAAAGCTTTTAGAGATTAAACAGGGAAAGTTTGCGGTTGGGTGACAGATGCAACCAAATGTTCTGCATCAACTGATCTCTGTGCTGATGCAGGATCAGCCGATGAATGTGATCTTAGAACATTGCCTGGATTGTGTAGATTCGATTCTGATCATTGTGCAGCTAAAACTACAACAGTAGCATGCACATCAACAGCAGCTACTGGTGATACTGCAGAAGCCAAAGCTACTTTTTGCGCTGGAAGAATGAACACAACAGGAGGATATTGCACTTATCTTTCTGGCACTAATTGTGCAGCTCCTGTGGCTACTTGCGGCGGATTGAGTGTGACATCTACTGCTGATAATACTGCAGTTTGCAAAGCCAATTTAGATACATTAGGAAATAAGTGCGCTTACACTATTGGATCTTCAAGTTGTAGAACAAGACTTGCATGTGAAGATGCGTCAAGTCCAGGGTCATAGGCCGATTGTAATTTTAAATCAACTGGATGTACCTATTATTCTGGATCCTGCTATATACCTAATAGTAATTGCAACACATACCTTGCACTTGGAGATGATGATACAGGAAAATTTGACTATTGTAAAGGATTAAAAAACACTGACTAAGGAGCATGCACTTTCCTTAAGGGAACAACATATTGTGTTAATAAATCAGCTGCCTGCACAGCTTATGCACTTCCAGCAATTCTTAATACGAATGACAAAAAAACTACTGCTTGCTCAGGTGTTGGATGTACATTTTGGAATGGCGTTTCATCTACTTGTGTTGCTATTTCCTAATGTTCAGCCTATATAAATGGAGCAACAGCAACTATAGCAACGGATTGTGCTGCTTAAAAAGATACAAATGAAAAGAAATGTTTTGGAGCCTCTGGTGCAACTGCATGTTCTCAATTTGCTAGCTGTGATGCTATAACCGGCGCTAATAATTAAGAATATTGTGATGCTTATATAGAAGGATGTATTTACAACAATAGTAAATGCTATACTAAAGCTTCAAATTGTGAGTACACTGTTCCTGGAACAAATTCTCTAACAGTTTGTGCAGCTTTCACTAATTCAGCTAATTCAGATAAATGTACAGCGTCCTCAGACTCAGCCACAACTTGCTAAGTTAGAACTTGCAGCGACTCTAATATTGCCAATGCTAACACAAATTCAGGATGCAAAACTTATAAATCAAGTTGTAAATCAAATGGAACAAGTTGTATTGATGGAAATTTGGCTTGCGCATCATATACCGCAACAACTTGTACTGACGCTTTAGATGCTGATAATGCTTCAAAATGCATCGCATACTCTAGTAATTGCATTGCTAAAGATTGCACTCTTAATGTTACAGCAAAAACTGATGGTGAATGTATAGCTTTCAGATAAGGTTGTGTAACAAATGGTGCAGGATGTGTTGAAAGCTCAGTACCTTGCAGTTAATATCAAGGAAATTAAGCAGATTGTTCTAATTTCACAGGAAACAATAAAAAATGTTGGGGTAATTCACTAACTTTAGTTGATTATTGCAGAGATAGGACATGTAAGGATAATACAACAGCAACTAAAGATGCCGAATGTCAAGAATTTTTGGCAGATTGCGTGACTACAGGTGCTGGTTGTGTTTCAAAAACATCTCTCTGTTCAGCTTATAAGGGAACCTAAGCAACTTGTGAAGGTTTCACAGAACCAGCTGGAAAATGTTGGAATACTTCAACAGCTGGAGCTACAGTCCCTTGTTTGAGCAGAGAATGCACTCTATTTGCTGGAACTACTGATCCTGCCTGTGCAGCATTTATGCCTTCCTCAACTTCTACTCCTAAATGTGTGACAAATGGCAAGGCTTGTGTTTCAAGCTCCACCAAATGTTCTGGATTTAAGGGAACATATCTAACCTGTCCAAACTTCACTGCTTCAGATGGTCCATGCAAAGCAGCATCTATCTCAAACACTGAAGCTGCTTGTGTCTAAAGAGTCTGCACTGAGGCTCCTAATAATTACACAACAGATCTTTAATGCTCTGCATATCACTCTACTTGTGTGACTACAGGAAGGGGATGTATTGCATCTACTAGTTGTGATTCTATTTAAACTTAAACAGCATGTGGCGCTAGGGGATGCCTGTGGGCCAATCATTGCAGAGCTGCTCCTGCTGATTGTAATAGTTTGAGTACATATGGATAATCAATATGTACAAATACTTTATTAAATGATGGAACAACTAAATGTGCTTGGAGTGCAAGTACAAATACTTGTAGAAAATTCCTTTGTGTTGATTATGATGCAACATTCACAACACATAAGAGCTGCCACGATTTGGATCCATTATGCACAACTAGTGGAGCTGGATGTGTTAATTATTCATCTTGTGGTTCTTATACATCTTAATCAGTTTGTAATGCTGCCAGTACAACTGAAGATTCAAAGAGATGCCAATGGGATCTTCCAACAGCTAAATGTAGATAAAGAGTTTGCACTGATTTTGAGGGAACAACAAATGAAGATTGTGATGCATTTTTGGCAGGATGTAAAACAACAGGAAAAGCTTGTGTAGGACCAACATTCAATTGTTCTGAATTCCAACTTTAAAAACTTTGTTTACAAGATGGCAACAAATTACCATGTTTATGGGTAAATAATGCTTGCTATAATTATGCCAACTGCACTCATGCAACAACTACATTGACTTTAGAGGGATGCAAAGCATTCAATCCTTTATGTGTGCCAAGTGAAACAACCTGCATTGCTTAAAGTTCATGTGATCTCTACAAATCCAGTACAGAATGCAAAATTGGTATTGGTGCGACAACTTGTGGTTGGTTACCATCTGGAAAATGTTAAGTATTTGGAGCCTGTTCTGATGCCACAGGCGGTAGCACTGATTCAGCTTGTTAATTATATGGTTCAACCTGCATGACCGATGGAACAAATTGTGTAGCTAAAGGAAATTGTTCAACTTATTTAACATAAACTGCTTGTGAATCTACTAATTGGGGAACTGATGGTTAATGTAAATGGGTAGCATCAGGAACATCAGGATCATGTAGATTGGCTGTTTGCACTGATAAGACTGCCACAACTGATGCTGATTGTGTAGCATTTAAAGTTGCTTCTGGAAAATGCACAACTGATGGTACAACTTGTGTTGCAAGAGCAGCATGTACAACATATAATTCAGAAGCTGCTTGCCAAGTAGGATCCGATGGTATCCCATGTACTTACAATTATCCTGTTGGAACAACTACTGGAGCTAAGTCATGTAGAGCAAAGGAATGTGTTGATATCAAGGGAACCTCAAATGATCAATGTATTGGATAAATTGCTGGAAAGAATTGTGTGTCAAATGGCAAGAATTGTGTGAAATAAGACACATGTGCTAGCTATACAAATAAGTTATCATGCAATGGAGGTGGAACAGACGGAGTTTGTGCTTTCTCTGCTGCCCCAACTACTGCAGATCCTTTAGCAGGAACTTGCACATAGTTCAGTTCATGTGATAAGGCCAATAAAGATCAATCAGCTTGCAGTACTAAATCGGCAGCCTGTCAATGGACTTCTACTACTACAGGAACAACAACCACAACATCATGTACAGCCAAGAATTGTGTTCAAGCAGCCTCTGGAACTACTTGTAATTACATTCCAAGCTTTGATGGAACCAAATACACTATTTGTAATTTAGTGAATAATGTCTGCACTGCCAGCGATCCATCAACATTGGCATAGTCTACATGTTATTCTAAGAGTGCTTACACATACACTTGGAATGAATCAACCTCAAAGTGTGTCTCATGCACAGGAAGTACCAGTACAACAAATAATTCAACAAGCGGCAATACAACCAATTAGACAAATACCACCACAGATACAAATGGATATATCTTAGGAGTTACTATTCCAATAGTAATCTTAGGATTCTTCGCATGATATTGATTTATCATTTATATAGGGAAAAATTATATTACATACATAAAATTTTTTATCTCATATGACTTTAAACTCAAAGAAGTCAAAGAAATATTCCCGTTAAATAAATTTATAAATAAAAAAACTAATCAGTTATATGTGAATGCATAATTATTAATATATACTTTACGTTATTCGTTGGAGTCGCCTTAATTAGGGAAAAAAATTTCTTCAGTTGTTGTTAATACACAGCAACTCAATCGGAAATTACTTTTTTCTTTGAAAGTACCTTAATTTATATTTGGACCATGTTATTTGTTAAAAGCAGGTATATTTCAATGAATAATTAGATTTGGTTATGAATCAATTGAGCTTTTGATAAAAAAAGGGGCAATCGTGATCATTTGAAATCTGAAAACGTCGGAATTGGTAGGCGAATTGGTGCTTATTTTAATTTTCAAAGATTTTTGTTTTTTTTTATTATACATAGATGGCATATTAAGCAAGGAAATCTGCTGAATATGTAGAATTACAACATGAATGATTGAAAAATAAAATTAGCATTAAATAAATAAACTTATTAAGAAACCAATTTTCTTTTAAATATAATTTTTTTTAATCAAATTTAGTTTCTTGGAAATAAGCTAATTCCCGTTAATAAATTTATTCTCATTCAAAATGCAATGATGATCACTAATTGCCCTATCTTTAATTCTAACCCTAAAGATTGTTAGATCGTCCATTATGATGTATGCATTATCTATCCAATCAAACTAATCCCTTTTGCAGTAGAGCGAAATTGTCTATCTATTTTGGTAAATGAGTGAGCCCAATGCTTTTAATAAGATTTAAGAGATAAAGCACTTTTTTTAATTGAAATTTCCAAAAAAAAATTCATTTGCTGTTTTCTCTCTCTTTGTCTTTAATTAAAACTTGTAAATACATTCACTATTTACAATAAAAATAGAACAAATCAATATCAATATTGTTTTATCAAAATCAAGGTTTTCACATGTTTTAGGAATGATGTATTTTACAATGAATAGCAAATATTTGATTATATAATAATTCATTTTAGAGATAAGTTTCCAGCACAAAAATTTGCTCAACCTCAGTAGTTGAAATACATTCATGTATATCGATTAACTTTGAACTTGTGGATATTGGAAGCACATTTCAGGTTTTTTTGTTCTCCATTTGCTAGAGATGTGATTTATAATTTCCCATAGAGCTACAATTCATTTCTCCTAAATAGTGGCTACAATACAATCCTTAAACCCGGGAGCATAAAAGCAATAGTTGAATAATAAAATTAAGGGTGCAGAGAATGAAATAGCAGAAAGAGAAGTGAGATAATCTTGACTATTTTTTATTATAAATTATATGAAGAGTTAATAATCCATCTCAATAATCCAGTAACTTTAGAAAAAGAAAAAATAATAAAAGGACAAACATGACAGTGAGTTCCTTAAAGAGAGGTTTAGAAAATATAAGAACACTTTATAAACAAAATAGGATTTAGCTAAATAAGGAGAGAATTATTATAATTTTCTATAGGAAGAAAAGAAACTCTAAAGATAATCCATATCATAGCATGGAATATCAGTTGTTGATTAAAATGCATCTTCATAACTTCAGAAAGGAATGAACAGAAAAAAAAGATACGTATAAACCCTTGACCCTAATTAATTACCAGCTTCAACATCTGCGAAGAATGAAAAACAGATGGAACTTGAATCTTAAAAGATTTAAAAGTTAAAACAAAAAATGAATTTGATCAACGAAATTTATGTTTAACAACCTGATGTCATTACATCATTATCCATAAAACCTATTTCAAATAAGTTAGATTTGTATTCCCCATTCAAGAGGCATATAAAACACAAATCAAATTCTCAATATATGAAGTCTGATAATCATGATTTTTTGAATTCTCCTATAGATAGTTATTTATTGAAAAAATTAGAAAAGATAGTAGAGGGTAAAAAAGAAAAAACAATGGAGTAGTTTTCTCCTGAAGCACCAATTAGATAAAAATTATTGCCATTGTAATCACTAAATAGACATAAAAACTCATTTTTTGGGGATTAAACTGCCTAAAGAATTGATTATAAATCAGAATTATGTCGAGATGAGGTAATATATAATAATATTTAGTCTCTCTAATTTGACAATCTTAAATTGTAGTCTAAATAATAGTTAACTAAAGTATTTAATCAATTGTAAATGTCAGGAAGCAATAGAAATTATAATTTAAATAGTTTAGAATGACTGTCTTACAACTAACTATCTTAAAAAATGATAAAATTAATATTATTTCACTATTATTTATAAATGGAATAATTATGTTTTTTATGTATATGAATACTCAAATTGTGCAAATGAATACAATCAGCAGATTGAAAATAAATTGAAGCAACATTTGCTCCTTGGCTGCTGCTTTTGTTTCAATGTTGTGAATGTTATCACTATGAACTTCACTATGAGTATTTATGCATGCATCACATTATTGTTTTTTGGAATTCCAGGTATATGTTTTTCCACTGAGATCAAAACAATTTGAGCTGTTCAGCTAAGAAGGTGAGCCCTCAATACAGGTATTATTAAAATTGACACAAATTGCGAACTAATCTCCATCTAAAGTGGGAAATGGGTGACAATCACCAGTATTTGATTGACATGTATTTAAAGACTTGCAAAAAGAGGAATACTCTTTTTCTCCTTTTTCCCATACACACGATTAGAAGGCCTTGCAATTCTCCTCAATTCTTAAGTCTTCACATTTTTAAAATGATTAACCAGTGCACTTTTCTGAAAATCCAGAATATACATTCCCTACTTAACATTCTTATTTTTTTAATATCCCCTTACATTCATCCCTAGAAGAATCCTCACAAGATTTTTCCCTGCATTGACTTAAATCGTAATCATAATAGCACAATGTCCCATTAAGTGTCTTTGAACATGTTGCTTGTAAATATTGCAAACATTCCGATTTTTTTGTATGACATTCAAGTCTATAACCGCAGTAGCTATAAGTGAGGCATTTTGTTATATCATAATCTTAGCAGCTGGTTTCAGTACATGCTTTTGTGCTTTCATTCCAAGTGCACGAGACGCCAGATAATCCCTGTTGACAGTTTAATTAATTTTGGAAGGCAGAGCAATCTGAAGAATAGTTTGATGCACAATATTTTTTACCTGGATTCCAAAAGCACTGTTGATTTCTGATTCCAATTTGACAAGAAATTTATTCAGCATATGATTCACATGATCCTATTGCTATGCACCCACTAGAGCTAGTAGTGCATTATTTTGAAAACTCTTAACACTCTTGGAAACTGTAAAATTAAGCATCCTCACAACGAGAATATTTGTAGCAGAGACCATTAACATATAAACATGGAAATCCAGTACTATCCAATAAGCAAAGTTTTTGATTACCATTAAAATTTGAGCACTCACTTTTAGGTCCTATACATTGATATCCATTAGATTTGCAGCCTTTTAGAAATTTTTAGCATGCTTCATCAGTATCTGCTGTAAAATCAAGGCATTATCTTTGTCTGCATTATCTTTTAGCACTATCCCAAGAGCATCTGATAGAGGGTTCTGTTGTATTTGCAGCTATACAAATAGATTCCTTATAATACATAGTACAATTTCCTATATTTATACAACCTTTTCCATTTGTTGTACATTTTGAATCTAATTTATAGCATTCTTCATGAGTTGTTATTTTATGATCATAGTCAGAGCATGTAAAATTTCTACATGTATTATCTCCCCATACACATTTCGTTCCATTCGCTTATTAACTACTTGCACAATAGGATGAGCCAAAACTTGTTAATTCTTAGCAGGTATTAAAAGTTTTAGTACATTATTCAACCCAAAGACAGCCAGGTCTTGCTTAGCATGATGTATTAGTTTATAAGAATGGACAACCTAAACCTATCATTGTACAACCTCTTCCTGTAGTAACACAAAGTGGATGATATAACTTACATTATTCATCAGTTGTTAATGTATTTGGTGCATATATACATGTTCTTGGCATACATGTTGATGGAGTAATAGAATAAGGTTCTCCCTAACATGGTCCATCTTTAGCTGTGAATTTAGGACATTCATCATCTGTTCCTTCAAAATCACTACATTATCTTGGATACGATACACAATATTTGCCGTTTGACACACATTTAGGTTGTTATCCATCTGGTGCTGGTAAGAACCTTTAACAACTTTCATCATCTTTCCCATCAAAATCAGTACATAATCTATCTCTACATGATTCAATGCTATTATTATTGTTTCCCCAACAAAGTACTGTACCATTTATACCTTTATAATTTTAACATGTATTAATGGTTCCTTTATAATAAAAGCAAGAAAGACTGTAATGCAGACATTTTCCATCTCCATTATAATGACACTCTGACATAAATTATTAGCAATCTTACTAAGATTTGGGTGTTGTAATATCAGAACATAATCTATTTCTACAACTACTTAGAGAACCAGTAATATTAATGCCCCAACATTTCAAACCATTTCCAACAAAATTCTAGCATTATTCTATATCTCCATAATAAGATGAACAAGGTTCTGTTTTAGGAATACATCCTGTCCCTTTTGTAATGCATCCAGAAAGATAGGTTTCACATTCAAGATCTGTAGTGGAGGTTACATTTTAATAGCAAGCTTTTGATGCACAAACTGCTGATTTCATGTTCTCTAAATTTGAAGTACAAAAGTTTAAATTATCTGAGTCCAAGACCCATTCACAATATTATTGAGTTCCTTTCTGATTATCACAAGTCGTTGTGCCTTCAATGCATTTCATTCCATCAGATTTACAATTTTACTTATATTATTGGCATTAGGAATGAGTTGTGTATTTTTTATCAGAACATTATCTACTGATACAATTTGCATCACTATCCTTAAAGGCAGTACATGGCTCACCTGTTTTAGAGTTTTTTAATGAAGAACAGAATGATATAGCATTAGTTTATTTCGTGAAATATTGACATTCAGTTCCCATGTAACATTTGTTGTCGTAATATTAACATTGCAAAATGGATAACCCACAATCTGATTATTAGGTGGGGTTCGTAATATTTTCACATTCTGATTATTTAAGTTATTTTGCACAATTTTTTTATTAAAAATTATTTACACATGAATTTCCTTCATAATCCTTTATAGAACTACATTCAGATAATGTGGGATAATGATCGCTTACATAAGTTTCACATTTTCCTTTAGAAACGCAATTTTTCGGATTTCCTTCCCAATAAGTACACCCTTTATATGATTGACAATAAGTGAGTAAATCACTTTATCCTGTAATATCATATTCTTTGCAAGTTAGCTATAACAAACTACAATTTTCTGATTCATCAGAATAAGTACATTTCTGCAAATTAAATACTTTTATTTACTGGCAAAAATTCATTTTTTCTTCATTACTATTTCCAATTGCTTTAATACGATCGCAAAAATAAACTTACCTAACACATTTATTTTAATTATAATAGCATCCAGGATTATATGGATCAATTCTTTTGGTCAAAACATCGCAATCATTTTGGGATTAAGGTGATGGATGTTTTTCACAGAGAAGTATCTCAGAACAATTTGTATCTCCTGAATTATAACTACAACCATAATTATACCAAGATTCAGAGACTGATTTAAATTAATAACAAAATTAAGTGTTATCAATTGTTGGATCAAGTTCATCATAGTCTAAACATCCCCCTGACCTTTCAATACAAAAGTCTCCTGATCTGTAATAGCAATCTTTAGAGTAGCAATTCGATTTCTTATCATAAATGGAGGATCCCTCAGCTTTTGTTTAGGCGCATACTACATAAGTTTTTTATTTATAAACACAAACTCCATTTTACACTTTACATATATTTTATTTTGTTCTGATGTCACACTCCCAATCAAATTTAAAGAGAATCGAAGTCTATATTGAACAAGTACTTTCAGAAAAGCCAACCGTTATACATTTTGATAAATCGGAAGAATAAGCACATGAATAGTGACTACTCTCTCTTTTTGCTTAACAAAAAGCCTATTTATCAGTAATAGTAGTAGGGATATTGTAATCGGTACATTCATAAATAGGGGAAGAGCATTTTTATGCTCCATCTTCAAATGAGCAATGATCTATACCGTGACAAAAACTGTGTTACAATCTACATATGGAATTCCTCATATTTTCACAGAACAACCTTTTGCCTTCATTTGATGTAATATCAAGAGGAATTTCGTATTCCGTGCAAAGTTTTACATCATGACAAAGGCCTGTTTGGGGATAATATTTACAATTAAGATAATTTGGTAAAGGGTCACAATCTGATTAACTTTAAGGTTTGACAATATCAGTACAAATAATTTGAACACAATTTTATTTAGATTTATTTAAATCGAGTTTGCATTTAAGTTGATTTTTTTAACGCATACTCGCACAAAAATTTGATTATTCATCTTCTGGTATACTTGTTACAATGTACTCCGTGCAGGCTAATTAAGGTGTATAACATTTGCCCTTAAACCATTTGCAATTTCCTCCATTTACTAAACTGTTACAATAAGAAACATCAGGAGGGGATTATACATATTCACATTTAAGCTGGACTGATAAACAATTTGATGGGAATAAAGAATCATTAAATTAACATTGGTGGTCGAATGTGTCTACCATATTATTACACCAAATAATTTTATCAGAATTACTAATAACTGATTTAGGAATGGTATATGTATCACATGAGGCCAATTTAAAACAAACTCCATTTTTTTACTAATAATAGCAACTATTTGTTCCCAAATAATCGTTACAATTAACATCAACTAGAAAACTCCTCCATTGGGAACAATCAGTCCTATTTACACAATTATTCTCATTCTTGGGACTATAAGCACAAAATTCTCCCGACTATGTTGTTATGGAATTACAATAAATTAATTTATCACTCTCGTTATAAGCTTTTGCAAAACTATATAAATTACAGGAAATTTGAGCATCTTAACAAATTTTAGTTAATGATGACGCTAATCTGCATTTTGAATTATATTTTAAACAATCTTTATTATTAACAGCCTCCTTGTAATCAGAACAAACTCTGGGTTTACAATTTGAAATCTTAGCACACTTTTAAGGATTCATATTACATGCTGCATTATCTGAATTGCAATCAAAATTTTGATCAATGCAACCTTTATTGTTAGTTATACATCCTGTAAGGAATTTATTACAGTCTGCATTTGTTTTAGCTGATGTATTATCAGTGCATATTCTATCTCTGCATTTTTATGACTAGGAATCGTAATAGCAAGAAATTTTTCCTTATGATCCTTTAAAGATTGAGCAAGTTGTTTAAGTGCCATAATAAGATGAGCAAGGAGCACTTGGATCCAAACAACCATTTTATCCATTATATAGACATCCACTTAATTAAGTATCACATTCTGAATTACTTTTACCAGTCAATAATTCACAATATCCTTCAATACAAACTTTATTTTATTCATAACATTTTGCACCCCTTACTTTACCATCAAAATAGCCATTAAATTTATTACATCCCATGGATGAGTCATAGCTTGAACATGGTTCTGTATTACTAATACATCCTTTTCCATTTGTTAAGCAACCTGATGAATATTTTTAACAATCTTCATCTGTAGTAAAAGTCAGACCAGAATCAGAACATTATCTATCAATACATGGATCAGAATCTTAAGATGACTCCATATTTGTACAATATGCTGTATATTTTAAACAAGTTTCTTTATTGCCGAAAAAAGATGAGCAATTTTTTGGATTAACACATCCTCTACCATTAGTAACATATCCAAGAATAGCTTTATTACAGGCTTCATCTGTTTAATATTTTTCACCTATCAAATCTTATGATGTTACTTCTCTACATGAATTATTTTCCCATATACATTAATTTCCAGATGTTGATTTATATTTATTACACAAGACAGGTGATGTAAATTTAGAACAAGTTGCATTAGATATACAGGTTTCTATCCAATTACATGGCTTTGAACCTTCTTTTGTTCCTTCACATGTAATTTATAATGGAGTATCTAAACATTTAGTTTGCTAAATGCAACCTAATCCAGCAGTTGCACAATCTGATGAATAATCTTAACAATCTATATTTGTTATAAATGATTTTGGTGCATCGGTACATATTCTAGGAGCGCATTTTTAGTTTGATCCTGCTTTACATTTACCATCACTACCAATTAATGATAAACAATCTGAACCATCAGGTAGATTTGAAACATAGGTTGTACATGATTCTAGTTTTATCACACATCCTTTTCCTGTTGATTTACATGTTGGATTAATGTATTTTTAACATAATTCATCATTAATATATGAATTATTACTATCTATTACACAATCTTTGAGGGCGCAATTACCATTTTCTTATACACTTTTACATTACCCATCAATACCTATATATTTTGAACATTCTGATTTTGTTCCAACATATTCACTACAAAAAAGTTTATTATTTGTACATTCGATTCCATTAGTGATACAATCTTGAAAGAACTCCTTACATATTTAATCAGTTGTCCCTTTCAATGCTCTACAGCCTATTTTTCTGCAAGTTGACTTTTGAGAATTACTAACAAAACAAGCCCTATCCTCTTTTATGGTATTTTTTAGAACCTCCTTGCATTCATTTGAGTCACATTTTGGAACCTCACCTTGACAAATTCTTTTTTATAATTATTATTTTTCGTCAATTGTTTCATACTCAGTATGACATTTTCCATCAGTGCCAATGTAATGATCACAGTCAACATAATTATTAGATTTTTCAATTTACTCTTGAATCATTTAACATGATTTTAGTGGTCCAAAAATACATCCATATCCAGAAAATACACAGCCTTCTGAAAAGGCATTACACAATTTATCATTATTCATTGAGTTATCAGCATCTAAACAATCATAGTTGACACATAAACCATTTTACTTTAAATAATCTTGATAGCATTTTCTTCCATTGATATCTATACTTATGCATTTATCTTAATATAAAATGCATATCGAAGCCTGGATGCAGGTTCTCCCATCGAAAACACATTAATATGATACACTTTGACAATCGTCCATAGTGGGCATATCATAAGCTGAACATCCAGCAAAAGGAAGGCAATTCCCTTGAAAATAAGCGCAGCCAAAGGTCAGATGGCAATTCAAAGCTGGGTTTAAAATAGTTTGACAATATGAGTATTGTCCATTACTTGTATCCTTACGGCATGCACCTTCTGAGGATAAGGAGGCACTCCAAACACATCCTCCAAACTTTTGACAATCGTTCATAGACATCATTTAAGAGCAGTCATTGCATAGCTCAGATTTTTTGACAACCAGACATACAGTTTATGTGAGTAGCAAGCAAAAGAACATAATCTTGATTGATGAGTTCATAATGTTAATTTATTAATAATATCCTTTGGTAGTCAGGTTATCGATTTGAACCCTCAAATGTCAGTAGAATCAGCGCTTCATATTAACTAATGACGAATTATCTTTAATTAAACTTTTATTTTTAATTAAATACCTAAATTAAAATATCCAATACTACTTTGTTTATTGGTTTAATCATAAAATCTAACACCTACCATCACTTTCCTCAATTATTCTTTTTGAATCATTGATATTACGATCAATTGAGGTTAGATTTATACTTTGTAAAAATTTTCCAAGTGATTAATATTAGTATTAAATTTCTTTTTTCCTCTTCTCTAATGTGTTATTTATTTCATAATATTTACTTAATAAGATGTAGGATTATGGTTTTAAATTCAAAAACAGAAGGTCCAATTTCTTTTTACATTTTTGATTTTTTAATTTTTTGGTCTGTTTTAGAATTTTTACAACTAGGAAATCAAATCCCTGCATTATGGGCAGTCCCATTTCGACATTCTAATCATTGACAGGAGGAAAAAACACCATAAATATTTAATATTTGCAAAAAACAAAAATTATAATCAATAAATTAATCAGTGAATATTTTTAATTAAACATATGTACTATTTTTATAAATATTTATTTCCTAATATAAAATGTACTTTTAATTATATTTTAAAATAATTTAATTTGTGGTTATGAAGATTATATTAATAATAATGCATTTATTAAAAATATAATGAATAGAAAAATAAAAAATGTATCTTAGCCTGCTACAAACTTGGAAAATTCAAATAACTCTGATGAAACAGGCCTTGCTGATAGTAAGATACCTAAAAAAATAAAATTTGTGAAATAAGTGCTTCTAATTTAATTAGTGTGGCAAGCCATCATAATAATTAGTTGCTTAATTTCTTATTTAAAACCTCTTAATTTTCCAGACTCAATATACTATGTTATGAAATCGGACATCTTAATTATTACATTGCTATTTTTTACGATATATTCATTGTTTAAAGGTTCTTCAAAAATTCACGATAAAAAGAATCACTTTTGGAATTTAGCATCGATAATAGTATGCCAAACTTGCTTATATTCTGCAATAACTTTCAAATTAGATGATTGTAAAATTATGAATTTTATTAGGTTAGCAACAGCGATTAATTTCTTAATAATACATATTGCATCCTTCTTAGTATTGGTTAATTTGCTTTTGTTTATTATTAGTTAAACAGAAGTTGATTGTTTAGGTATTTATTGAAAAGAGTTAGTCTATTTTAAAAAGATGTTTTAATTTTCATTGATTTTGTTAGGAGCTGAGTATTTCTTTACGAAGCATACTTCAATTAATACTCTTCCTGGAGTAATTATTTTATTTAGTTTACTTGGCTTCGGCACATTTACAATAAAATCACTTCAGGCTATTCTTTTAGGAAAGGTATTATATTGTTTATTTAGTTCAATCTTAAATTGGAACAAGTATATTTAGGTGCCATTGTTACTTATGTCAATATGTTATTACCAAATAGAAGTGATTAATGATATATAATATAAATCATAAATAAACTGGTTTATCTTACAATGACTTATGAATATCCTTCTTCATTGAATCTCCAATTAAATAAGCTAACTTATGAGCATATTGAACACATGCTGGTACTTTAACTGGTCCTGCCCAATTCTAATAATTATAACATTGATAATATGTCATCAACCATATATCTTCTACTTCAATTGTTGTTGTGTTATATAAAACAGTGTAATGAGTTGGTGTGCAAGTTCCTTGGGATACATATTGAGAGACCATGTAAAAATCAAAATATTTTGATGTAATTCTATCTGAAATAATTGTTCCTCTCAATGGATTAATAAAGGAATCTGATGTGGAATCTTTGATTTTGGAGGGAGCATCATTTTTATTCATAAAGAATCTATCTGAGATCCTTTTGTTAACTAAGATATAAGCAATCTAAGGAATTTTTCCATTTATGGCTTTCATTGATTCCAATTCGATAGTTAATAACTTATCTACCTAAGAATCCCCAACTCCATCCCTGTATATAATTATTTGATCTGGGAAGAAGCCACTGTATTGTTGATATGCTCCTAGAGCTTCTTTAAATAGGTTTCCAACTTCTGGGTTTAATTCCTTCCTCTCTTTAACAATCATAGATTTTGAAAAATACGTTTAACATTATTAATCGAAATGAGCAACAAAACCGATACATGACATATTTTTACTTTTATGATAAACATCTATTCCAATTATCATTATTCTGTGAGAGAAGCCTTTGATCTTTGGAATTTCCCAAAGAGGATTACCAAGTTTAGCACTAATTTATTGAGCAATTTTATTTGCAATTGCATCACATTTTTTATGAATGCTTGATTCTCTAGTTAAATTTTGATGAACTATCCCTATTTTATTTAGTAAATAATCTTTTAATGAGTCATAAATATGTTTATCCTTTTTTTTATCTATTAATGAAACAACAAGTTTAGGAAGCTTCGTTTCAAACTCATAATCTAATTCATCCACCCACTTCTACGAACTATTATCTCTCATTGGAATATATGTGGGTTCGTGAAAGGTTACCCCAATTGCACTACCCTGCTACTGAAGGTTTCTTACAAAGTCTTTCGCGGAATAGCTGTTAATAGATTGATATATGATGATCCAATCTTTTATTTCCAAAGATTTTAAGGCTCTTTTTAAATAGAATTACCCATTATATTACAACGAAATTTTACCCTACTGATCTCTGAGTTACGGTTCTGGGCAAATGTTGCCTCTTGTAGTTGTATCATTGCTAATTTCGAATTAAGTTAATTATAGTTAAAGTTGTTTTAAAAGACTTTGTATTAACTCCAATCTTGCGTTAGGATTTTTCTTAGTATGGTCTGCTAACGCTTGCATCAATTTGAAATTAGCTCTTTAATCATCTGTAAGTCCTGTAAAAATAACTAATTCTGGAATAAAGTAGTATTTCTTCCTTTTTTCATAGGGTAGTTTATCCTCTTTTTTATCTGTGATTATCAATAATGGCTGTTTCAAATTATTTATGGTGACATTATATTATTTCTAATAATATTTCAAGTAGGTCACTTCTTTTCCATCAACCATTTAAAATTTAGAACAAGGATTTTAATTAAAATCAATGCCAGAAATTTTGTACATTTTAAAATTTCCATATGTTGTCAGGATTGATTTATCCTCCAATTCAAACTTCAATTATTCTTTAGAACCCTTAAATTTATTCATAAATTCTAGAACACTCTCTTGACTCAATACTCTTGATGTAAAGTCTATGACTAATTGAGGCTTAGTTTTAGTATGTTTTGTAGTTGTTTTATACCCTAACCATGCTTTGAGATTGCAACATTTGTTTAAATTAATTTCTTTTGGATTGAAGTATTGTTTCAGACGGTTGAGTTCCTTATATCCTAAATTCAGGAGAGCATTCTTAATTTTCACGTTCAGAGCCTGCAATAATTGGTTGAGAATCTCTGGACTATCGTTTTCTCTGAAATAATGTACAAAATAAATACCCGATCAAGTATTTGAAGAAAGCCTCTTTAACATAGTTTATGTAGATTGTGAACTCTTTTCCTTAAAACTTCACAATTGCAATGATTTTTTCAGAGACTTTTTTCTCGCTCCATAGATTATTTCCACTAATCTATTAAACATAATTCATAGAAATACCGTGTATTATTTTAGTCCTGCTTCATGGATCTGCTCTTTGGCCAAACTCATGAGATCTGAAATGATTTCTCTGCTGTCTTTAGCAAGATCATCAGAAATAGTGATACTATAAATATGGATAGATGCATTGTCATCCTTAAATGTAATCTAGAATATTAATATATGATATACAGCATGATGATTTGTGATTAATTGAACTTGAGTGAATTTTTATAAACTTTGAGGTGATGGATCCTTTGCGATTGGAAGTTGACCGAATTTATGAGTTAATAACATTGTTTAATTATTAAAAAATACTTTTTGGCATTTATAGTCTCGATTAATTAGAAATCATCAGATAAAACTACATTTTACGCAAAATTTAAGTTATTATATTTATTGTTATGTAATCAATTTCTTAATACTAAATACGAAATGCAAGTAATTTTTATTTTTTTATTTTGATTGATGGAAAAGAAATAAATTGGTGAAAAGCTAAGTAATTTGAGTGCTTTAATCTAAAAGCAATAACCGCAGCAATAGCCAGGTATTTGATTTGATGATTAAGATTCCATGAAACAATATAAAATGATCTTCCCAAACATGAATGAGCAATAGGGTAATTAAGGTTAGCCTCCATCTGAAAACTATGATAAATTGCAATAAGTTTAGTAAATCATACAAGAGTAAAAGCAATTCTAAAAGTATGCAAAAATTCTTAAAGTAGTGATATTTCCAATCTCCTGAATAGATTGGGTACGATATAGGAATAAAACAGCTAGCCTGTTTCTCGAACTCCTAGTGTAAAACAGTAGCAAAGTCCATAACTTTGGACGGAGCCTTCTGCCAATGAAACCCCAAATACTAAAAAGACTTAAAGTGGATCGATACAACCGTTATAAATACAATCCTCTCCAAAGCCTATTCAATTATTTGTGTAGAATAGCCCCTTAAATGATCAAAATTATCGAAGCCTTAAGGAATAAAATATTGATTTATTGAGATAAATTGCCTAATTGAGTCCATTGGTGTAAGTGGTACAGGAAGTATTATAGTTTCTTATAAATAGCTAAAAGCTGGTTTACAATAATCAAATGAAAGAATAAGGGATCAGTAGAGGCAGAATGAATAATTAACAAAAGATAATGTGCAGCTTAAGCAATAGCTCATATTAAGTGAATAGGAAAAAATAAACAGTAAAAGATAATTTGATGATGTTTTGGCTAATAATTAACTTTCGTAATAAAGGGAGCTATAATCAATAAGATTTTAAGCCCAGGAAAATATAAATGCCCTTGAATCAAACTGGAGATAATAATACTTAATCTTAAAAACAGAAAATGAAGCTGTTATTAATAGTCTAAATGCTAAATTAGTGCTTGCAGAAAAAGAAAACAGAAACTAATAAGATATTATCAATAGCATAGTGAATCAAAATAAGGAATTGTCTCAAAACCTAGGTAATATTTGTTAAATATTTTCAGAATTAAGAATTAATGATCTAAATCTTTATCATCAAGCACTTGAAGAAAAGAAGTTAGAATTTGATAAATTATAAAGTAACTACAATTCTTCACTTGAAAAATATGAAAATAATACAAAGTTAATGATCAATCAATATTCCAATTAAATTAAATAACAAGAAAAAATAATTAATGAGTTAAAATAGAACAACACATTATTGAGTCATTAAATCATGGAATTAGATCAAGTACATCAACAAACTATTTAAAGTCAACAGATTTAGGTTCAAAATCACATTAATGGAAAATTGGAGGAGGTCTAAAAGGTTAGTATTGTTGAAAAGAAATAATTGTAACAGTTTTATGAGGAGAAATTAAACAAAATATGCATGGATGTAAATTATTTTTCTATTATTCAAGAAAGAATCAGCTATCAGTTAAAAATAATAGTCAATAATATTTTTGGAGTAGAAGATTGCAATATTGGTATAGGAAAATAAAACTTTGGTTGATTAATTACAAAAGATAAAGAAGAAAGCTGACACATTAGAGCAAGCCATGCTCAATTAAGAAGCTGCTTATCAAAATTTAACAAAAGATTCATAGTACAAAACACTCTTCTAACTAAGTAAATTTAAGAGTTAAATTCTATGATTGGTAATTCTAACCAGAATTACAATCCAAGAAAATCAGATACCTTGGACTCAACTGAGAGAATTTAATAATTAGAATAATAATTATCTTACAAAAAGGAAGAAATGGATTTATTGTTGCATCATTTGGATTAGGTGTTTGAAATTAATAGAGATTTTGAGAATAAAATTAAAACATTACAAGCCTAATTAGAGTTAATGGAAGAAAAAAATGGTAGAGAATTAGAGTAGAATGCAAACACTATTAAGCAACTTAAGAAATAAAATGAGGATTTATAATAGTAGATTGATTTGGGGTTGAGGATTGAATAGGAAAAAGATTCTTAAATTAGGGAGTTGCAAGATAAGTTAAGTGAAGAGGAAAAGCAACGTAAAAAAGCCAATAACACTTAGCTTTAAAATGAATTAACTTAAGCATAAGAAGTATATTGATATTAATTTTAGCAAATAAAATAATTGAAGATAAAGCATGTTGAGTTAATTAACAAAAATGAGAACCTTGAGTAAAATCAAAGGGAGATCAAGGAAAGATACGATCAGGCTATAAGAGAATAATCAGAATAATAATAAGTAACTATTTATCTAAATTAGCGTTTCGAAGAATAAAAATTCATAATTGAATAATAAATATCTGCTCTGTAAAAGAAGAACCAAGAGTTGCCTTAAAGTTAATTCAAGAAGGATTAAAGAGTATCGGATCTCGAAAAATAGATCGAAGATAAAGAAAATCAAATTCGAAATTTGGAATAGAAATACAGAGAATAGGAAAGAAAGATCAAAGACTTGGAAATCAAATCAAGAGCGGCTGAAGACTCTGTTAATAATAATAGTAAAATGAATTAATATTATGAAAATAAAATCAAAGAATTAGAGTTGCGAATAGGAACATATGATGATTAAATTAAGATAAATAACAAGTAACTAAGTTTAGGGTAGGCAAAGATTAAGAATTTAGAGTAAGCATTAGCAGTTTCAGAAGATGATGTTTAGAGACTAAGTGATATTAATCAAAACTTAGAAAATCATATTTCGAAATCAAAATCATCATCAAGACCTAATAATGATGCTGAACTCTAATAATTAAAAGAGTCAAATTAAAGACTTTAAGATTAGATTACATAATTGAGAAATGAAAAATTATTCCAAACTCAAAGTTCTGATACTGAAAAATAAAGATTATTTGAAAATAATAGAAATTTACAGGATCAAATTGATAAACTAAAAAAGGAGAAACAACAATTGATTGCCAATAATGATAGCAAGTAGTCCAATTAGGATTAGGAGACTATTAAGAGATTGATACAAGAGAAAGAAAAGCTGATTTAGAATTATGAAAGTGAAATTTAAAATCAATAAGAATCAAACAAACAACTTTAAGAATAAATAGCAAAACTAAAGAAGGAAAAAGCACAAATGACAATGAAACTAATGAATTCAGGCATGGCAAATTTATTAAATAGCTAAGTCAGTTAGTTTTCTGAGAGAAATCTATGAATATTTTTAAAAACTATAAAGTGAAGTAATAAAAAGAAATCATTTAAATTAAATTTTAATGCCAAAGTTATAAATTAATTGAGGTACTAGGGTTCTCATAAGAGTTTCATTCTTTAAAATAAATAATTCTGCGGTTTGTCTTTCCAAAAATCTTGTAAGCGAAGAAACACGCTTAGTTTTTGTTTTTGCACATTTATCAATAAAGGAAATTTGTCTATTGAATTCAAAGAACATGGGAGTAGAATTTGATAACGATCGTTTAGTTAAACTACTAAATAACGTAACTTATACTGTTTTTGTGATTGCAAATCCAATAATCTTCTTGATTTGTTTCTAAATTTTTCAAGATTACAAATAGAGTTTTTTGATGATGATGAAGAGGCTGCATTTTCAAATGATTTGTTGAGGATGCACTCCATATTTCCAAGAGTGGCTTTGGATTAACGTGGAGCTAAAGTCTAATTTTTTAGTCTTTTTTGTGTTGATCTTAAAGTGCATCTTAATTTACGTTTTTCATCCTCCATTTGCAGTAGTATTAGATCTGCATATATATTTATAATTTTGGCAACATTCGTAATATTGAATTCATTAAAGAAATCAGAGTATTCCTTTAATTGATCAATATCACAAGCAATTTTGACATCTTCGATTACAATATCACCTTGTTAGTATTTTGTTTATTTTTCGCATCTATTTTAACTGATTTAATATTTTCTAGCTTCATCTTAAATTTCAAAGAGATTTACTCTTACTTTTTTCTTTAATCTTCTATCATAAAGCCTCATTCTCATATTAGAATGGCTTAAATATTCCATTATAATGTTTCTTTTACTCACCCTGTAGTGAAATACAGTGCAATTTTTAGCAATGTGATGAGGACGATCACAGATGTAACATCTAAGTTTCAATGGTTTTAGATTATTTTCAACTTCTAAACAATCTTTCATGAAATACAGCTTTAAAATATCACTTTCCAATGGTTTGGCTGCTTCCCATAGATCATTTCTTCTCAGACTCATAACATTTACAAAATCAACAGTTTTTGCGGAAGCAGTTCTTGCTTTTCTACCAAAGAATCCAATTTCTCCAAAATAATCTCCTTTTTGTAAGGTTCTTAAGAGGGTTTCTCTTTATGATAAACAAATGTTTATTTAACCATTCTGTATAAAGAAAACTTTATCGTTGTCAAGTGAGTTTTCTTTAAACACATATTCTTCAGGTCCCAATATTTATTCATTTAGAACATATACAAGTTTATTGATTAATTAGGGAGTGAATTCTTTACTAAATAATTAAACTTTATGGAGGATTCTGCCATTGAGTAGGCAAACAATTTCAGTTTTCAAATTTGCAGATAAACTCTTTAAGACCTGCTATTCATAATTTCTAGCAATTTAAGCAGATCCAGCAAGCCATTCTAAATAATTTTTTACTCTGCTTTATAATTCCTTTGGAATGCTTTTTTATTTAATGTATCTAAAATATATAAAAATAAGACCTCACAATCTTAAAATTTTAAACTCTTTATTCTTGGATTTTTTGATCTTCTCCTTCAATAATTTACATGAAACTTGACATACTATATCCAAAAGTTGCAGAAGCCAATACCATGGCAAATACAGCAAATATCATCTCACTTTGAGTGTTGGCATTTATATCTCCATAGCCAACAGTAATCATGGTTGTTACACTAAAATAAAATGCTGAAATATATTTGACTCCCCAGTCTGACTCATTTATTCCATATTTGGTCATCCAAATTAGGTTTACTTATTCATCGGTGTATTCGATGATGTTCCAGATACAGGCAATCCAATGTGCAATACTCAGAATCATAGCGGCTATTTTCAGAAATTGAATTATTGCTGAAAAAGTTTGAGCAAAGGTAAATGATTCTCTAATTATTTGGAGATTTACCTTCAATTTTTTATAGGATTTTACTTAATTTTAGGACTCTAAGTAAGCGTATAATCTTTATAAACTTGAACAATCTAACTATCTTAAACAATTATGTTGAAGTTCCTTCTACACTAAACATTTAATCGTAGGGTAGGACAGCAAGAAAGTCAATCCAAAACCAGACCTTTAAGTAGTTCCAGGCAATTTTTTTGCGGTCGAAAATGATTTCCCCTCTAGTTAAATGATGATATACCTAAAATAATAGGCTAATTTAAAATTCAGTGCGAGGTCTATCCAAAAAAAAACATCCATGAGTTGACTGAAGATTGAAAACCCATAATCTAATTCAACAGAATATGCTAAAACAAGGGGTATTTGAATCATTTAGATGAAAATGAAAATCATACTAATAAGTTCCCAAAAAATCCTAAATTGTGAATTAGGATTGGAGACTTCAGGTAAACCCAGCAGAAACTTTTTGAATTTCTTCCAAAAAGAAACCTTGCTCTCATCTATTGATGATCTTTCTTGTAAATAATAAATGATGTCTCTTGCATCTTTGTCATTTACACTGATGATTGTGATAAGTTGCCGTTGTTATTAAATTTAAACTTATGTGATGTCCTAGGCTTTGTCTTAAAATATTTAACCAATTACCTACCCAAGTACTCCAAATTAAATTCCTAAGAAACTTATGCCATATTAATAATAATGAAAAAAACCTTAAAGCAGGCCGTTTCCGGATTAATTGTTTAGGATTAGAGAATTTTGTTGATTAAACGAGAGAAACAACCATACTAGAACTTATGGACATTGCCTGGAGGGAAAGTAAAATTGGGAGAATCTCTTGATGATGGGCTGAAAAGGGAAATATTGGAGGAAGTTGGATTGGTGGTTGAGATACTTCCAATAACATATGTTCAATATTTGAATGTTAACTCATAATAAAAGAATTATGAATTAACAACATCAGTATGTGAAATGATTTCTGAGACAACACCCAAGGAAGCTATTGTGAAACAATGGTTTTAGGTTCAGGATTTTTTCAAATTGAACCCTGAAGAATGTACTCCAAGGCTCTAGGAGATTTGTTAAGAGTTACTTGATGGTTATTGGAAACTATGAAATTTGTATAATTAATTTAATGTTATCTTCAAATAATCAAGATGAAGCGATGTTGTCCGAAAGAAATGAACAGGATTTATTTAGGAGCGAGTCATCTGAAAATGAAAGTGAGTAAGGAGAATCCTTGGAAGATGGAGCTGAGGATGGAAAGATTGAGTAGGATAATCCTACTTTCTAGGAATAATAACCATTATTAAAGGATGAGCATAAGAAAAAAGAAATAAAAGAAACTTGTTTTGAGAAGTTAAAGGGATATATTGGTTTTGGTGATTTTTTAACAAGTCAAAAGATTGGCTATGTTTTTTTCATACCCATATCAAGTAAATGGACTTTCAAAATGCAGGTTATAATAACTCAATTAATTATTGCAATAGTTTCTTTGGGGGTGTTTTTTGGAATTAGATTTCTTGGTTAGGATATATTTAAAAATATCATCTAGGATTGGTCTAAGACCAACTTCGCCAAACTCTAATTGGAACAAATAGAATAGGTTTCGGATTAATTCATTACTCTATTCTCAGTTACTCAAAACAATGAAATGTAATTTGCACAAGTCATGAATGAAGTTTTTTAGTAAAGAGTCATATAATGGAATGTAAGTAATTTAATATCAATGACTTCTGCACTTGACAATAATGCTAAAATATCTAATTAAAGATCACTAATTGATTATTATACTCTAAGTTATGCGACATATATATTCATGAATTCAACTATTATCGACAATGAAAAACTTTCTTATTATTTAAGTACAAATTATTTGATGAAATACAATTATGTTACTTTGGCAAGCTCATTTTTTTGGATATTTAACAATGGTTTAATGATTCAGTATCCTGGAATAAATGTTACAAATGCCTCAGAATTTGTAAATTACAGGAAAAGTATAGATTAAGAAGTAGATTCAGACTCTGTTGCTTATTTTAAATTTGACAGTGTTCAATAAAATTATCTTCAAAGATCTAATTTTCAGATTTAGGATCAATAAAATGTCAGTATTGGAAAAGTGTATATAGAGAGGTATCCTCAGAATTTCGTGGAGTTATTTATGCTCTTTGCTTAAAGTGATCTACTTAACTACACAATTGTTATTTGTAACAATGATGCATCAATTGTACATTAAACTCAAAATGTTTCAGAAGAAACTCGAAACTTAATTAAATTGTTAATTTTAGGGTAAAGTGTTGAAGAATATAAATTTAAAGAAGAGGAAGAAGATTCTGGATCGAATGCAGAATACTATAAAGTCTATAAGGGTACTATAAATTCAACAATTTATTCGATATCCATTGTTAGATTAAATTTTATTTTTGCAATGTAATTTTAATTCTATGCTTAGTTTATATCCATATACTTTATTAGATAATTAATTAGCAGATCAAGAAAATGAGTTTCATCTCTATGATTAGTAATTTAATGAAAGATATTTGGCTGCATGTATAGCAGTTCCTTTAGTTTATATCGTTCTGGTTGTTTTCTTTTTGGTGAGAGAAATTAAACCATTAGAGGAGATTACTTAATTAGCATAAATGTCTCTGAAAAAGTCTTAGGCTTTTGATGAAAAGTTATTGTCTGAAATTAAAGGGAATGGTTTAATATCACATTTGACTTCATTGTTTAGAAAATTGATGCTGGATTTGAATTAATTGAAATAAGAAAAAAAGAGATAGATAATTGATTTTTATAATTCATAAACATATCCTAAGAATACTAAGACAAAAAATGTTGATTAAATACTCAAAGAAATAGAAAAAATAGAAGCTGAATAAAGACAACCAACTTCTCCTATTCAAATACCTAATTATGAGGATTGATTTTACTATAAAATATATCATAATAAATCAGGTTGCTGTATTGTATTTTTATTACTAAATTAATTATTATTATTATATTGGGTATTTTATGGTAATTAATTTTATCCGAATGAAGCCTGTTATTGAGCATAAGATTTCATGACATTAGGTTATTGATAATATGATTGTTGCGAATCCATATTTATAAGGTCTACTTATGGGACACTTGGTTTTTATTGTGATAATGGTTAAATGGGCTGCCACTGTTATTATATTTATGGTTATTATTGAGGAATTTCTTTACCAGTATCTTCAGCAAAGAAATTTTAATAAGTTTCATTTTATTTAGGTTGCTAAATTTTTTAAAACTAAGCATTTTAACTATGCTATTGTAAATTATTAGGAATTTTTTCATTTTATTTTGATTTGAGTTTATTGACAAAATATTCTGCTTTTACTAAATCCAACTTTGTTTTATCTATTTTTTTAACTTCAATAACATAGTAACAAGATACTGGTCTATGATCACTATCCAGACATTCACTTCTCTTATAATATCTTAATTATGATATTAATTCTTCTTTACAGGAGATGAGTATTCTGTCACACCATGAGGGAGTTCTTTATTTTTTTGATGTATCATAAACTTAACATGATTTATCATATTTATAGGTAGGTAAAAAATTGATACTACCTTCTTAGTAATTTTATAAATATTGGTTTCTGTTTTTCCATTTTCCTAATTATTCTTAATTTAATAAATAGGCAAGTTATGCTTTCGCTATCTAGCAATTAGGATCTTAAGCAGTGTATTGCTAAAATTATTTTATTTTTTCTATTGCCTCTTGATAACTTAAATCGATTCTAAAATTCATATCACCGAAAAAGAAAGAATAATCAAGACTTGTAAGATTCCCTCTATATTTTGAGGTTGAAAATGCCCTTTAATGAATTTCATCAATATCATTCAAGCGTTATTATAATTGTTTTCCTCCAGAAGTGAGATGACAGCAAGTGAATCCAAGCTAACATCTTTATAATAAATACCAAAGAGTCATCAAATTTAAATTTAACAGTTACTCCACCTTTGTTGCCTAGAGTTCCTCCTAAACCTGTCTTTATGATATCTGTATCAATTTCTGTGATTCTTGATATATGCAAAGTCTTCACATATACACATATATATAATCCAACTAAATCTGCTTCTCCAATTTTAGTAAATGAATCTAATTTAGCTAGATTTTATGAGAATAAACTATCCCAAAGTTAAATAGTTTTTTCATTACTCATTATAACAATATTTTGTGGGTTCAAGTCAACTATTTCCTGTAAACCAAAAACCACTATATCAGGGGTTTATTGAGATTCCAAATTCAGTATATTATATGAAAAATCTTTGGTAATTGGGCTGCAACCCCCAACATTCCAAGTAGTTAGAAGAACTGCCAGTTCATTAGGAAAACAGTATTTTTTTTCTTAAGATAGAATCCATGTATCAAAAGGTGTTTCACTGGCTTGGCCACAAAGTAATTAATTTATAGCATTCTATTTGGTATCATCTTCAAATTATCGATTGTAAAATCTCTCTAGATTACTGTATCCATCTTTCAACATTCCCATAATACCTCTTTTTCCTTCTCGTGCCATTTCAGATACTGTGCTACCTGCCCCTGAATATAAAAAGCTAAGCATGTCTCCATTGTTAGCCCATAAATGTTTATATTTTATTATTAAATCATGCAATAGTTTTTTATTGGATTCATCAAATTAATCTAAAATATCAGGATTACTAGACAATTAAAGTTTTAATATTTTTAATTATCTGTTTAATGAGAACAAACAAATTTTGCTCATAAATAAATTCGTTCTATCTAAACAATCTAAGCAATTGATTCTGAAAACCCCTTCTTGTTTGGTTAGCATAACTTTATCCTATTCTACATAACATTGGCATTTATCTAATATCTACTCGTATTGGTAGATATATTAATTTAATCCATTAGTTTTTCCATTTTTTACTAAAGAATGAAAATCAAGTTACTAATAATTCACATGATCCATTTGAGACTTTTAAAATTGATATACGAAATTCTCTGTTAATAGTTATTCTATTTATCTGCTGTTTTGCATTAAATTGATGCAATAAATTTTCCCATATCGTCTTAACAAATTAAAATGCTTAACAAAGGCTGCTTGGGTTAATTCTTTTGATCTCGTCAATTTAACTGAGTTAACTCCATCTTGATTCCAAAATATTGGAACAGATCCTCTAATCACAACAAAACTTATGAGTATATTTCCGAAAATTAAAATTTATTCTGTCTCTATGAAATTTGCAACATGCCCATCATCATTAACTCCCCTTGAATAGTATCGTGTTCCTCCCATAAATCTACTTCGACGTGAAATTAGGGTCACTGAAATCAATTGATTATCTATGTATGATTCTATTTGCTCAACAAAACCTTAAATCATGGGTAATTGCCATGCTCCTGAAATGTTGTTTTCCCTGAAGGCTGTCAGTAGTTTTTAATTCCAAACGAAGCTGTTCTCATATTTTTAAAAATGTCTTGCTAGCGTAATATCACCATTGGTTGAAAAATAAAATCCCTATTGTAGAAGCTTTTTTTAATTGCTCAGACTATCTAAGATATCTTTATTATGATTCACATTGGTTTCCTCATATTAAATAATACGATACTTCGATTGGAACATACGAAACCTAATCAATATGATAAATTATTTGATCCTAGATTTTGGCAACTCTTGTGCATTCTTCAACCATAACTATGAATGATTTATTAAAGGTTTTAAATATTCCCAAAATGTATGAAATTCTTTTATCTCCTTTAATTTTGCCTTCTTCTCTATGATCTTTGGGGATTTCTTCAATTTAGTTTGACTCACGATGAAATCGTAATTATGTTTGAATATATGGTAATTCCGATTTTATCTATGTTAGGATAATAAATACTATAATGGAATTTTAATAGGCAGTGAGTGAGAATAATTTCAAATTAGGCATAATTTATATAATATCAATATCTGCGGTTTTTGCCTTTGAAAATTTCATAATTAAACTCATCATTAGATAATGAAGAGTCCAAGGATGTCTCATTGCTTTCAAACTATTATTTTCAAATATGATACTCTTTCATCAGTTAAAGATGAAATGGTTTCTTGTGTTGGTGGTTAGAGATTTTTGCTTAATTCTTAAAATTTGTGGTGATAGAGGGAATGTTTCTATTTACCTAATCTCTCTTTCACGATGACTTCTTGTAGATTTTCGCATTATTTCACTAAACTGTACTTAATTTTCTTCAATTCATGGAGTTCTGATTACAGGAGACAGTTATCTTCTTTAAATTAATTGAGTTCGCAGAGTATTTTTCTTTTTTCTTCTTCCCATTTACGCTAACAATTCTTAAATATATTAACATTAGGCTTCATAAAAGGATATAATACTTGGACAGGGGTATTGTGATATTAGAGTTATTTTGTAACAAATTCTAGAAATGTTTATTTTGATTAATTGAAGTATTGCTCAAACAATTGCATTTACGATTATTGGAGTGTCTCATTAATATTGTGCTACGATGTACTTCTATGTTTGAGGATGCTATGTTAAACATCATATTTTATATTATTGGACATTGATTTTGGTATTGTTTCTTCTTTGTATTTTTATTTACGTAGTTCTAGATAAGAGTCTACATACTTGCATAATTTATTCCTGACGATTTTGGAGTGGTTTAATTCATAATTTAAATTTGTATTTAATAAACTGAATAGTAAAAAAATGGATAATTGATCGATCATTTGGAACTGTGGGAAGAAGAAATAAAAACAAAAAGATAGATATATTCAAATATATTTTCAAATAATAGAAAGCGAAAAACGACCAAATTAAAAAAATATGATGGTACGATAACAAGTTAATCGATCAATCTAATAACCATAAGAGAGAATTATTCCATGAGTTTTTTATTATTAAAATTCTGATTCAGAGTTGATGAATTTAAGCATTATTAACCAGCTTTTGAACAATGAAAAACCAGGAAATTGTAAAATTTTATAAGAGAAACCCAAAAAAAATCACTGATAATATTTACATAATTATCTAAAAATAAGTGCAAATATGAAAAATCAATTTAAAGCAAACCAACCTTAAAAACACCATCAAAGACTAATAGATGAAGAGTCAGAACATTAAAGCAGCTCGGATTTTTTGCAGTTGATGAATTTTATGTAGCCTGAAATTCCAATAGACCAAGACAAAAGTAAAGTCTAGCATTAAGTGTTTATTGAAAATACACCTGTTTACTTTCCTCATTCACCTTATAATGTGTAAATAGAGTATATGAAACACGTAATCTAGGCACTTGATAAAAAATAGAATGCTCTGTAAAATTATATTTAAATTAGTTTGGAATCACCTACAGGAACAGGAAAAACTTTATCAACTCTTTGCGCTTCTTTAGCCTGGTTAAAGAAATATCGTGAAAATTAAAATATTGAAAGGGGTGATCAAAAAAGATATTTAAAAATAATATATTCTTCAAGAACTCACGCCTAATTAAAATAAGTTGCTTAAGAGCTCAAAAAAACAGTCTACCAACCTAATGTTGCAATGTTAGGATCAAGGGATCAGTATTGTATTCGAGGAGATCTAAGTAATATGAAGGGTATTGTCTTAAATTAGATTTGCAAAAAGGCAATCAAATCTAATCGATGTATGTTTTATTAAAAAGATTAATTGAGTGGCTTGGCTTCTACTCATCTTAAACTATTACACAGTTTAGAAGAAGCTAAGTAATTTGGTTATTAGAATAAGTGCTGTCCATATTACTTTGAGAGGGAAAGATTATAATATGCAGACTTAATTATGTTACCTTATAATTATTTGTTGGATAAGAATTTTATCAATATTGTGAAAATTGAAAATGCAATAATTATATTTGATGAAGCCCACAATGTGTAAAATACAGCATAAGATGGGTCATCGTTTTCTATCTCATAGAATGATGCTACAGAGGCTTAGAATGATTTGAAACGATGGATTGAAGAGCTTGAAAGTCCACATGCTCTAGTAAAACTTGAGTTCGCATAATTAATCTTTAGTGTAAGAGAGTACAAGTCTATTTTAATGACAATCAAGATGTTTGCTAATTTTTTACAGGAAAAAAAAATCTAAATTCAAACTTAACCTTCTGATTACGAAAATGAAAAATTTCAAATATAATACGGAAGAGATATATTTGACATAATTAAAAAAGCAGAGGACAAATAAACTGGATCAATATATGAGAAGGGATTATATTTAGAAAATCTTAAAATTTATTTGAATCATTGTTAAGATTTATTTAAAATCATGGGTGAGCATTCGTCAACATAGGGGAATCACTTTGAAGCCTGGATTAAATTTATAGAGAATATTTATGATCTTATGCAAGTAGATGAATAGCGATAACAATAATTTAAAAGTGTGGCGTCATTGGAAAATCCTGTAAATTAATTCAAATTGGCTTTTAAAATAGATTCACTTCATTAATTAAGTCTCAATATGTGGTGTTTAGATCCTTCTCTAGCATTTAATCGATTAATTGAAAAAGGGATTTATTCGACTATACTGACTTCCGGAACTTTAGCCCCATTTCAATCTTGGGCTTGTGAATTAAGAGTAGATTTTCCTATATGTTTATAGAATAAACATATAATAGATATAACATAAAATTTAAGGGTCTTTTAAAATAAATCTTTTGATTTTTCATTTGTTTAAAGAAATAATGAAGAATAGATAAATAAATTAGGAATTAGTCTTTTAAATTTATGCAGAGTTATACCTAATGGTATTTTAGTCATTTTTTCATCTTATAGTTTAATGAATAAATTAAGAAGTAAATGGACATATAGCAAAATTTTATTAAGAATATAAGAAATAAAAGCATGTTTATGGGAACCAAATTAAACTGCTGAAATGTAAAATGTTTTTGAAATGTATAAATAAAAAGCAAATAAAGGGGCTATTATGTTTGCAGTTTAAAGGGGTAAGGTGGCAGAAGGAATCGATTTTTCTGATGAATTATGTAGAGCTGTATTTTTAATTGGAGTTCCATATCCACCTAAAACTGATTAAAAATTAATTTAAAAAATGGGTTATTTAGACTAAGTTTATGTGGATCCAGAATTCTAAACTTAAAAAAGACTTAAAAGTTCAGAGTGGTATACTTAATAAGCAATAAGAGCAACCAATTAAGCATTAGGGAGAGTTATTCGTCATATGAATGATTATGGGTATTTTATTAGAAATATTCATATAGAGTTGTTTTCTTATGTGATAAGAGATTCGAATATGGTGATGTTTCTAGAGGATTATCAGAATGGGTGAAACCAGCAGTATAACCTTGGTTAAATGATGATGATATTATCCAGAAAACAAAAGAGTTTTTTAAAAGAAATCCTTCTAACAACATTTAGCAGTCATAGTAATGTGGAGTAAACCAAGTGGAGAAGCAAAGGGAAGAATAATAAAGTTAATAAACTCATTTTGTTAATTTTTAAAATATAAATATACCTGTTTTACCCACCTAGCTTTAATCCTAAAGAAAATAACCTATTTAATTAAAACAGGCTTTTATTAAAAACAGCTCAGTTACCAAATAATAAGCACCTCACACCAAACCACTATAAGAATATTAATAACTAAATAGATTAATAGCCTTTTCTTAATAAAAATGTTTATATTTTCAAAGAAAATAATCATAGAGCGAAAGCCTAGATGATTCAAATGATGAGGAACCTTAATTATCAAACGAAAAATGTGAAAACCCGTTGGATTCAAGCAATTAGGAATCATTATCAGCAAGCGAAATGTTTGGAAGCTAAAATGATCCTAATGAGGAACTATAATCACCAACCCCAGAAGATTCTTACGATGAATAACCATCAAGTGACAATCTCAATGATTCAGATGAATGGTAATCAAAAAAGAAAAAAAGATACAATGAACAATATTAAAAATGATACATAACTTTTTTAATTACATCCAATATTCTTAATGTAATTCAAGAATTAAAGCAAGTAATTATAACATTTCCTTTCTTTTATTTTACATTTTTTATTTATAAAAAATGCATATACTTATTGATTTCCAACCAATTTTAGGAAGTTTAATTCATAATTTAAATTTAAAGTAATAATAAAAATGAAGAATCACTTTGCCGCAATTTTTGCTCAAAAAAATCATCAGAAACTCATTGATGAAGAGTCAGAATCTGCCAGCAATTAATTTACAACAACAGTATTGCCAGATATTCAAACAAATTCAGAGAATAGTAAAGTCTAGCATTAAGTGATTATTGAAAATACACCTGTTTTTTTTCCTCATTCACCTTATAATGTGTAAATAGAGTATATGAAAAATGTAATCTAAGCTCTTGATAAAAAATAGAATGCTCTGTAAAATTGTATTTAAATTAGTTTGGAATCACCTACAGGAACAGGAAAAACTTTATCACTCCTTTGTGCGTCGTTGGCATGGCTTAAAAAGTATAGACATGATCAAAATAAGCAAGACGCTCCGAGAAATTTAAAAATAATATATGCTTCAAGAACTCATGCGCAATTGAAATAAGTAGCACGTGAACTGAAAAAGACTGTCTATTAGCCGAATATATCAATGCTTGGATCGAGGGATTAGTATTGCATAAGAGGGGACTTCAGTCAAATAAAGGGCACCATATTAAACCAGAGTTGTAGAAAAGCAATAAAGTCCAATTAATGTCAATTTTACAAAAAGGATTAATTGATACTGATGGCATAGGCTTATTCAACGTTGTTGAACAGTTTGGAAGAGGCCAAGTAATTTGGTTACAAGAATAAGTGCTGTCCTTATTTTTTTGAGCGGTAAAGACTCGAATATGCAGACTTAATTCTGTTGCCATATAATTACCTCTTGGAGAAAGATTTTTAGGATGTAGTAAAGATAGAGAATTCAATTTTAATATTTGATGAGGCCCATAATGTTTAAAATACAGCATAGGATGGATCTTCATTTTTTATAACCTAAAATTTTGTAGTTGAAGCTGAGAAGGATTTGGAGAGATGGATTGATGAGCTTGAAAGTGTGCCTACGATATATGATATTTTAAAAGCTAAACTAAGTCAGGCAAAGGTTAGTACGGAATTGAGGGAGTATAGAGCAATAATGATCACAATTAGAGCATTTGCACAATTTTTGGAGTCTCGCAGAAATTCACCAGAAATTTAACTTTAATAAACTGATGAAAAATTTCAAGTAAGTCAAGCAAAGGATATTGTTGATTTTTTATTTAAGAACACTGCTGATAGTGAAAATGTATTCAGATTGTGGACTGAATCTAAATAAACAAATTATGCCAAAGGAATAACTTCAGAAAATATTTCAAGATATTTGGCTCATTGTGTGACATTAGTGGAAATTATGGGAGAGCATTCATAAAATTAGGGATACCATTTCGAGGCATGGACTAAGTTTATTTTAAATATATATGATCTTATATTAGAGGATGAATAAAGGTAGAAATAATAAAAAAGGGTAGAATCTTTGGAAAATCCAATAAATTAATACAAATTGGCATTTTAAGTAGATTCAAGTAATTAGTTAAGTGTCCATATGTGGTGTTTGGATCCTTCCCTATCATTTAATCGATTACTAAAAAAGGAAATATATTCAATAATTTTGACTTCTGGAACTTTAGCACCATTTCAATCTTGGGCTTGTGAGTTAAGAGTTGATTTTCCTATATGTTTATAGAATAAACATATGATAGATATAACATAAAATTTAAGGGTGTTTTAAAATAAATCTCTTGATTTTTCATTTTAATAAAGAAATAATGAAGAATAGATTAATAAATTAGGAATTAGTCTTTTAAATTTATGCAGAGTTATACCGAATGGTATTTTAGTTATTTTTTCATCCTACAGTTTAATGAATAAATTAAGAAGTAAATGGACATATAGCAAAATTTTGTTAAGAATTTAAGAAATAAAGGCATGTCTATGGGAACCAAATTAAACTGCTGAAATGTAAAATGTTTTTGAAATGTATAAATAAAAAGCAAATAAAGGGGCTATTATGTTTGCAGTATAAAGAGGTAAGGTAGCAGAAGGAATTGATTTTTCTGATGAATTATGCAGAGCTGTCTTTTTGATTGGTGTTCCATATCCTCCTAAAACTGATTAAAAATTAATTTAGAAAATGGGTTATTTAGACTAAGTTTATGTGGATCCAGAATTTCATTAATAACAAAGACTTAAGAGTTCAGAGTGGTATACTCAATAGGCAATAAGAGCAACCAATTAAGCATTAGGGAGAGTTATTCGTCATATGAATGATTATGGGTATTTTATTAGAAATATTCATATAGAATTGTTTTCTTATGTGATAAGAGATTTGAATATGGTGATATTTCCAGAGGATTATCAGAGTGGGTAAAACCAGCTGTAGAACCTTGGTTAAACGATGATGATATTCTCAAAAAAACAAAAGAGTTTTTTAAAAGAGATGATATAAAAAATCCAGTGAAACCATAGATAGAATTGGTATAAGAAGTAGAACCATTGTACAAAGAGGCATAAAAAAGGAAACCTTAGTTTTTTGGTCTTTAAAATAAAAAAGAATTAGAAAAGCTTAAGGAAGAAACATTAATTCGAGAGTTAGAATATAATTAACTTTAATAAAAATATGCTTAAGCTAATTAAAAACCTCTAATACCGTAAATAGTGGAGCCAGTATAATAGCCCGTTTCTGTTTAATAATAATAACAGGAACCTATTTAGCCAAAAAAATAAATAACAATAAAATTGACAAAAAATATTACGAAAGCAACAAGCTCCGAAATAGAGATGAAAAACACAATTCAAATTTAATCACAAAATGATCAATAATTTGATTACTTTTAATAGTAATAAGATTTTTTTTTGGGCAAATAAGAATAAGAAGGATCTAAAAAGAAATTAAAGATCACATTGAAAAATAGAAAATGATAATTATATTTGATATTGATACTCATAACATACATTTCAATCTTCAGCATCTTCTCCGGCCTATGGAAAGTCATTTTCATGTGATTCTTCCATTTCTGGATCATCGATTGAAGCTTCTATAATGATTTCTTTGGCATATTCCTTATCCTTTTCAATGGCTAAAGTTGGATAGTTAAGTAAATCTTTGTTTTTCTTCTAAACTTTCCATGAATCCTATAAGTAAACAATAGATCCTGGTTTCCCTGGAACAGAGCCTTTCACATAAATCAATTATCTAACAGCATCAATTCTGTAAATCTATGTAATTTATTAAAAATACTTTTGTTGCCTCAATTTTCACTTTTTCATTTCCCAAATGTCCAGGCATCTTCTTTCCTTTAAACACTCTTCCTGGATCTTATCTTTGACCAGTACTTCCAAGTACTCTATGGCACAATGAATTACCATGAGAGGCTGGTTACATTTTGAAATTATGTCTCTTAATTGTTCCAGCGAATCCTAACTTAAATTCCATAAATACCTTTTCCTGTTGATAATCCTGAAATATCAATATATTATCCAGGTGTAAAATGTCTAACTGTCAACATATATCCAATGGGTAATACATTTTCTGGGGTGATTGGAAATTCTTTCACTACTTTTTTAGGAGGAACCTAAAATTAATGTTTCATTACATTTGCTTTCATAAAAAATCCAATTTAAGGTTTCTTTAAGGTTTTAACATTTACTGAACCTGCTCCTACTTGTAAAGCAGTGTGATTTTCTGATTTCACGATCTACACGACTTAATTATTGTCCAATTACAAGACAGTTAATGCATGTCGATAACCCCACTTGTCCCATTAAGCAGTCATTCCTACCTTAACTGCAATGACTCCACATCTCTTTGGTTAAGCAAATGGATCATCATAGGTATGTTATTTGATTTCAAATTGTTTATTATTATCCAAAGAAATATCAGTAGGTGGTTAGAAGTACTTTTCTCTTAATCGTCTCTTTCCATTTAGATCCTTATTCAAGGGTAAATAGATTTTCTTTGGCTCTGGATCTCCACTTGGAATATTGGCTTCATAAAATGAGCTCCATGTATGAATTTTTGGTTGTAATGCTCTTAATTTTTCTAATTCTATTCTCTTTTTCAAATTCTCTTATGCTTGTTTCTATTCTTGTTCTTGATCAGATTTGGCAATCTTTCCTGATTTATCATCACCAATAGCTTTTGCTCTAGTTTTCTCTCCATGAGGTTTTGGAATGGGTCTTGTGTGCTTTGTGAAGAAATAAATGGAACCCAAATGTAATTATTGTGTAGTGGAAATAAATTTGAGCAGCATTTAATATATTTAATGTGGATATTTATTTGACAAAATGGAGTGAAAATAGTCAAATTTCACCCTGGATTAACTAAAAGTTGAGTTCAGATTTCCAAACTGATTAATAATAATGAAGAACAACTCCGTGAAATTTAAATAGTTCGTCCCCAAATCCTCCACTACGTCAGTGATATCGGAATTTTCATTGGACGAGTCTCCCATGCCAAATGCAATCTAATTCTAGAGTTTCACTCATGCTCAAACAATCTCAGCTAAATTGAACAAAAACTCTGTCTACAATCAATAGAATATCATGTTCAATACACCTAGATGCTTGGCTGTTCCCTTTAAGGAGATGGTAATCTATTTAAGTATTGTAGATGAAAGATGAAGTTCTCTCAAAGACACCAGTAAATAGACTGTAGTTTCCTATGAGTAAGGGAGAGCCTGCTTCATTTTCAGAGGCTGTTGTGAAGCAAAGTAAATACACTGAAGAAAGTTTGAAGAAAATCAATAGATTGGAAAAATTTTTAGAACACCAAAAAAATAAGAATAAGAAAGGAAACCACATACTCTCATCAGAGGAAACTCCCAAGAGAAAATCAGATCCAAAATACACTTAAGAATTGTTGAAGGGATTTTAGAAGAGTTAGGAAACTGTGGAATCTAAATTAGATCCAAAAATAAATAAGAAATTCAATACTCTCATGGATGAACTAAGAATTGTGAGAAAAGTAAGAAAAAATTATATTTTTAGAATATTCAGTATTTTTCCCCATTTGATGGAGCTTACTCATAAAGTAGATAGGAATTAAATAACTTTGTTCCCCTTAAATCTGCAAATGGTATTTTAATTAATAATGGAAATCATTTAACGAAAATTGATTTAATAGGAGATACCTTCAGAACTGAGAAGATATGTGATAGCTATGAAAATGATTCTAAGTTTACATCCTTTTGTGTTTGTGATTAGAATATAGCTGAAGATATGATCATTGCTGGAACAGGTAAAGGGAATATAATTGGCTGGAATTACTTCAAGAATTAGGCCTACCATTATTATGGTTTAAATAATCAATATGAATGCAATTTATAGAATTCATCACCTGTATTCATCACTTAATAACTCTAAAACATATATATTGGAACTACTAATAATGTATTCTATTTGATTATACTTAGGAATTACTGATATTGGATTAAAGAATGAATGAAAAGAAATGCCTATCGTTAACCATTTAAAAGCAGAAAAGCAACTTGATAAGAGCTAACTCAATTCAATCCCCTATGCTACCCAAATTCGGCTAAACCATCCTTGAATCACCATTAGCTAAGCCTATGGATGCAAATTTATTGAAGGAGACTAATTTTAATTTGGATGAAGAAAAAGACGCAGTAATTGGAGATATGGAAGAAGAATATCCAACATTTAAATTATTAGATGATCTTAAAATAGAGGATGATTAAGGGATTAAATACATAGATGCAAATGGTTTTAATATTGTTGTCACCCTACCTACAGGATTTATTCATATTGATATCAGAAATCCAACAATGGAGCAATTTAGTTATCATTAATAAGAGCATACTTCCTTGAAGGCATTATTCAGTCCAGGAAATCCAGATAATGTAATTTATTCTAAATAAAATTCCAATAAATGTTTATTATGGAATGTTTCTAAAAATGAAGTATTATTTCACAAAGAATTGCTTGATTCTCCACAGGACATGATTGTTTCACCAGAAACATAAGAAATTTTATTTTTACATCAATAGCAATAAGATTCAGTCATTAAAATTTACAATAATTCAGCATCTAAATTAAAGTATTGTGATGAATTAAAGATTATGAACTTTAATATTCAAAAGATATTATTGGATTATAGATGTGAAAGTTTATATGGGGTAGGGTCGTATTCATTCAGAACTTGGAATTTTTATTCATAGAAAGAAATTGATTTAATATCAGAGGAAATGCAACATTAATTAGAAAGTTGTGTTTGATATTTGTTAAATATAAAATGATCAATTTCATATTAATGAAAAATCGATTAATTATTCTTATTTTAAGGATCCTTTTTTTAAATGAAGTTTAGAACCTTGGGCAAACATACCTGGCCAATATGATGCTGCACATTTGTCACAATCCAAAATTTCCATTTTTTTATATCTATATTAGAAATCGGAAATACGCTGCTGCTATGAGTTCAGAACAAAAGAATGTTTTATTATCTTTTTCTAATTCTTCAACATCTTCTCTTGATCGTGTGAATTTTTTCATTAATTTACTTGGAGAAAATTAATATCTTTTGCCTATGGAATTCTAATTATTATAATATATACTTTGATAAATTGATCTAAATTTTCCAGTACATGATTAGATCTATCTAGGTCTAATTGCCTATAGACCATTTGAGTGTAGAGGTTGTTCCATTGATTTCTCATAAAAGTATCCCAACTTGTTAAGGCTACTCCCTAAATGTATGATTTAAATACAGTTTATCCCATTGATTCAAATAGAAATAATTCTCCATTATTGTAGCGTAATAATAGTGCCACATGATCAAAATTATCTCTTGTAAAAGCCCTCTAAATCTTACTTAACGCTGATTATCCTCTAAACTCCTTAACATAAATACCTAAAAAGAAGTAAATCACCTGTATCTGCTCGTTTTCTAAAATAAGATTCAGAAATTCTTTCAAATCTCCACATAGATTCATTCTTTAAGGGAACCATTTTTGGATAGGATAGTGTAAGGAGAATGTTTTATTAAATGCATCTCAACCAATCATAAAGGTCCTTCTATTCTAAACTCTTAAAGTGAAAATTTTTCTACACTCCTGCTAGTTCCAATCTTAATCTGATAAATTATTACTTAATTTCATGCAACTCGTTGTTCTTTTTGATGCTGTGAACAAAAACTTGAATCAGATGAAAATCGATGCAGCCTTTAAATTTGTCAATTCCCTTAAAATATAACATTTTTCCATCCTGTAATCTAACATATCGTTTCTATTATATCCTAAATAACTAACCTACCAGCCAACCAACAATTTGGGACTCTTTTTAAGTAACCATCCTTCCTTGCAAATAACCTGGTCTTGGACCTTTTTATTTGCGGATATTGAATAATTGCCTTTTTTCTCTGCTGCACTTTCTTACCTGATGTAAGATTAAAAATTGTAATCTTCATCTTATAAATCCGAATTATCTATTGTGGAAGGTGTTTGATTCATTAATTAAATAACGAAATTAATATGCTTCATGTAGAGATTGAGATTCAAACTATCTATTTTTATGTCAAAGCACCGATAAATTATTGTTGTATGTAGCTAAATGATTGTATAAATACCATTTACTTAGCCATGAATGCAGTGCTGTTAAATAGTAAATTGAAATGTTAGTGCTACGATGTGCAATAGTTTAATGAAAAAGCAGAAATAAACATTCCCTATGAATTGAGGGATAAGAAGAAGGTATCTATGGAATTTATTTGCAGCTAAAATTAATTTTCTATGAGAACAACAGCAAATACGGTTAGGCAGTCATAAATCTGGCATTTTATGTTGATCACAATCTCTAGGGGATAAGTGATAAAATATCGATCCAGAGTGAATTTGATCAGGATGCAGAATTAACAATTTCGATATCGTGGTAATTGATTGAGAAGTCTCCTGAACAAATGAAAATACTGAATCCTGTCGGGAGCCCGAGACATGGATAGAGTCCGAATCGGCTTGCAGGGTCTAAGAGGCTTGAGGAGGCAAATGAGAAAAGAACTGTTCATTAAACTTATTCTTAGTGGAAAGATCATACTGAATATTTGCGAGTTGAGTATGAGAGAAAGATTAGGGAACCGAAGCCTGTAAGCAAAAAGAAGGTTGTGGGTGATGAGAAACCTTGGGAGGAAGGCTTACGATAACCAGAGGTGCGTCTAGCTTCACCAACTCGAAGAATGGGAACACCTCATAAGAGGATAATTAATATAGAGGAGTAGGTTGTAAGATAGAAGGAGAAGGACTTAGAATAGCTAAAGAATGATTTAAAAAGCATTGATAAGAGTATCAAAAAAATGAACTCTCAGGAGCATAGATATGAGTCCAAGTTGACTCAGAAATTGCATCCTCAATCAATTGATTTACGAAATTAAAATCTAGAGACCTTTGTGGAAGTAGATATTACTTAATCTGATAAATCATCAAAAAAATAAAATAGCATTCAATAATCTTCAGGAGACAAAGAACAAAAGAGTAAATAACCCTAATTTAAGCCAGAAGTTCCAAAGATTAATAATGATATCATTTAAAGTAAACCAATCCCCAAATCAGAATTTAAGAATTAAAAAAGTCCCCTAAGAATCACATAGTAGGTTATCTAATAGCCTCCTAAATAGAAAGTCATTGAAATCGAGAACTCTTAACTAAAATCCACAGAAGTGCAAAATTTTGAGGAAAAGTACAATGTTCTATTGTAAAGTTATAATGTACTTTAAGATAAATTGAATTCTTCTGAAAATGAGTTTACCTTACTTTCTTAAACTTATAATAGTTTAAGAGATCAATACTTTTAATTAATGAATGATACTCAAGAATAGTTAAAATCAAATTAGTTAACAAATAGTGGTAATGCTAACTAAGATTTTACTAAAAAATAAATCGATTTCCTGTAGAATGAGATCAAAATACTATAGTCTAATGTAGATTAAGCAAATTAAAATTTAGAATCGACTTAATAAATTGTTATTAATTTGAGAAAAGAAAAGGAAAAAGGCTAATAAGATTTATTAAATTTAAAAAGAGAAAAAGAAAAAGTAGAATCTGAAAATTAAAATAATCTAAGGGAAAAACAAAAACTTGAATAAGATAATATGGCATTATAAAAAGAAAGAGAAAAGAATCAATTGGAGATCTATAATTTGAGAAACAATCTAATATAGATTAATTAGGAAATAGATAGATTATCAAATGAATGCATTCTTATGAAATAATAAATGAATAATTAAAGTTAAAAAAGTAGTTTTGCAGTTCCTTAAACAGGAAGCAATACCAAATTAGATATTAAATAAGATACTATGTTGATAAATTAATTAAAAGCATAATTAGAAAATGCTGAATAATATTAAGGAAAGCTCCGTGAAGAAGTTGATAATGCAAAAAGATAAATTTAATAGTTTGAGAAAGATAATGGAAATTTAAAAAGATAAATCGAAAATCTCCATCAAGCAAATTAATCTTGTGAGGAGGAAATTTGCAGTCTAAAAGAGTAGTTAGAAGAGAAAAAATAGGAATTGATAAGAATATCGACAATAAATAAAAAAGAGAATTAGGCTGATTTAATTGATAGTTTTAAATAACAAATAAAAATTAAGTAGTCTGAAATTGATGAAAAATCGGAGTAAATATAACAATATTAACTCCATTTATAATAATTAGAGAAAGAACTACAATTAAAAGAAAATTCAGACTCTAAAGCGATATATTAGGAAATTGAAAGATTAGAAATAGAAAATAAGAAACTTCAAGATTTTATTTAAGAACTCTAAACTGATAAAGAATTGTTGTAAAGACAATTACTTTCAGATAAACAAAATGAAAAACTATAATCTGAAACACACTTTAAAGGGTCTAGTTTTAAAGCAAATGATTTTGAAGATTAGAGTTTTACTTCAGAGATTAATTAGTTAAGTAATTAATATTATTATAATAAGGAATTCAATAGTAAAGAGATAATGTGAAAATCGATAGTTTACAGAAAGAATTAGCTATTTAGCAAGTAAGATATATTGTATATAAAGACAATTTCTGAACTAAGTGAATCAGAAAAAGTAAAATTATAGGAAGATCTGACAGAGAAAGAGGAATAATTGATATCTTAGAAGTAAAAGATAGCAGATATACTAAATTTAATAATGATAAAAGGAGATGCAAAATACATGGATGATATAGAAAAATATCTCCAAATTAATAAGTTCTCTCTAAGATGATTTTTTAATGAAAATATCAATATTCATTATCATTTTATACTATTGCTGAGTATGTATTTTTCTTGTCTATTTAATTACCGTCAAGTGCGTTGTTCTCATAATCTTCATAAAAAATGATAATTGAAATTATCATAGTTAAAAATGCCAAACCCCCTAAGAGCATCAAAGAATAGTAGTATGACTGAAAGTGCACTCGAAGGGCACTTACACCCAAAGGAAGAACTGTTAGGGCAAGGTTCCCAGCAGAGAGTAGATAGGCGTAAGCTATTCCAAGATGCTGATAATCCACCAAAAATATAATACTAGACCAAACACTTGAACATAATATGGCAAATGCAACTCCTAACAAATTCACTGCAATGAATGGTATTCTATACCAAACTAATATTATTCCTGATGTTGCTAGAATGGAGGCTGCAATGTTCTAAATTAAATTTATTTATACGAATTTTGATCTATTTTGATATCTGTCAATCAATAAACCGAATAATGGGAAAAGGAATGCTGAAACTGCCCAAACAATTGCCATTAATTCTGCCGCTTTCTCTTCAGCGTCTGGATTATTTGCAAAATATCTTTCAGATAATACTCCTATGGAAAAATTACTGAAAGTAAGTAATGCACTATTGAGAATTGCATAATAAACAATGAGAATTAAATATAATCTTGAAAAAATACTATGCTCTCCTTATATTTCTTCTGCAGTTATTTGCGAATTACAATAACAGTGAACAGAAACTTCAGCATGATAGTCAAATATTAGTGCGATCAAGCAACATAAAATACTAATGATATTTGCTAAGCTTCCACTTTAAACTGCAATGATAAGACCAAAATTTGATGCTAATTTTGGTGCAAGATATAATACAGTAATTGTTCCAAATGTGGCAAATAATTCACAGAGACCTGTTGCAAAAGCCTTTTGTTTACAAGATAAAATACGATATGATCTTATTTGAAGTACTGGGATAGCAAGCTGGTTTAGATAGCGCAGCAAGGCTCAATTCCAACTGATATAAGAATGCGGCCTATAACTATATAATATATATTGAAGTGAAACAATCCTTTAATGAATAGAAATTATCCTAGGGATACTACGCATAGAAGCGTTATCAAAGCGATTCTATTTCCAAACTTATCTCTGATTTCTAATTTAAATAAAATAATACTTCCACTAAAAAAAGGAGTGAACATATTGGCAAAAGAAGATATACTGTGGAGTAAGGCAAAATAAATTTCAAACTGGTTTTCAGAAAACATGGAGGAAAAATACTCTTTAAATGAATTTCTTAGTGCTGTTGGAATATCATAATTGTAATAATTCCCCATTGAGATCCAGACACAAAACATGAGCATAACCCATCTGTAACTATATCCTTGTTTATTGAATCCCTTATCTGATTTCGACGTTTGCATTATAATTATTGATAAATAGCAATCAAAATGTTTTCATATCATAATCCATTTGGAATACCGTTTTCTTAATTCTTGCAAAACTCCTCAATTGATGTGGCACCTGGTTGTTTCTTTCCATCAATCATATTTTCTTATTTCTGATCTTCAATTTTGATCATGATTGCAATTATGAGAGAACAGAATCCTAGGAATGCCAAGAATGCCTGAGAATAATAATAACTCCCATAGTGAGCTCTTAATACTCCAACTATGATGGGTACCACGCTGAACATAGCATTATAAATTCCGACTACAGCACCATACGCCTTGCCAATGAAATCAGGTCTAACTAAATATACAACTCCTGTCCATGGAGATGCATAAGCGATTGCAGTGGCTGTTCCCAAAGCAATTAAGGATAAAAATGGATAAATATACCATAGGGTTAGTTGGGCTATGAAGCAAAACAATGCGGCAATAATACACTAAATATATAATAGAATTACATGAGTGCTCCTGCCTCCATATTTATCTGCTATATAACCAAATATTGGAGTGAAGAATCCTGTAATAAGCCACATCATAGCAACCATCTAACCTGCTTATAGCTCTGAATCTTCATCTTCTCCAAGCCATCGTTCAGTAAGAAATCCAACAGATATATTGATAAATCCTAGAACTGATGAATAATTTAATCCAAAATAGAAAGCAACCAGCCAAAACAATTTTGGATAAGATCGTATTTGTTCAAATGTACCAACATTCAATGGAACTTCATGTGTCTATGGTTCGCCACTGAAGTCACTTATTTATTCTTCCTATGCCAAGATCATGAATTTGGCTTTTTAATAATCAACATGTTCAAGTGTTTCTTATTCTGCACATTTATCTATGATAGTGGAGATAGTGGCAGTAAAAATGCAAAATACATTGAATAATGCTCCTACAGTGACTGCATAAATTAATCCATATTTTAGTGCAATAAGTGGGCATAGATACATTGTAGCAACGGAACCAAATCCAGCGAATAGTGTATTCATACCAATTGTTAAGCCCTATTAATTACACGATATACTAAATAGTCATCTTTGAAATATGGGGAAACAAATGATGTTTGAATTGGTTATACGGATTCTATTCCCCATCCCAATATTATTCTGCCTATGTACATAATCAAAAAGCTTTTATAGATCACTCCATATGCAAAAACAACTTGACCAATGAATACAAAGGTGACAGTCATTAACAAGATAATTCGATCACCCATTTTGTCTCTCATTCCTGGTATATAATATATTTACTTCCAGTCACAAAAGGCAAAAATATATTTGCAAATGAGTAAATACTGTATAGTCCTCCAAAATAAATCTCAAATTCCCCATCACTTAACACATCACTAAAATGAGATTTTAATGTGTTGTGGAGTGCAGCTGGTACATCAAAGCAAAAGAAAGCTCCAGCAACAATCCAAATACAAAATCCAAGGAGAAACCATCTATACTTGAAATGTCCTTTATTGAGAAAATGATAAGTTTATTGATCTTGCATAAATAAATAATCAATTTTAAAGTAACTAGGAATAAACAGATTCATAGGTTCTCTATTAGTTTTTAGATCTTGATGGAGAGGACAAAACTAGAGATAATTATTCAGCTGCATCCCTATGATGTTTTTCCTCAATCATCTGTTGAGTTTATTTCAATGAAACTATGATAGACTGACTTAAATATTAAAATACCTTATCACTTTTGAAAGCCTCGGATTTCATTAATTTGTCGGTCAACTGACTTAAAAATTTCACAACATTTTCATCATCTCCATTCTCTTTATTCTCTTATAGTTATTTTAATTAAACAGGGGCAAGTCTGGCTGTTTTCTTTTCATTAGTACCATGTGCATATGGACAATTGATACCATTTTTACAGAATCCTTACTGATCGTATTTACAAAGAACGGCTACATTAAATATGATTAAGTACTTTTATAGTTAGTAATCACGATATTAGAATCGATGGTTGGAATTTTACCTAGGATTGGGTCTAAAATTAATTATTTAGATTACCATTAGGGTTTCTTAATTCTTTTTAGCCATGAGCAAATTGGCACTTATCTCCAATAGAACAGTTTCCTAATTCATAATGCCTACATATTGAGGTTTTGTAGAGTCTTCCATTTCCATGTTAAGGAATTGTTATAACAGCATTATGCATTTTTAACGATTATATTATTATTAATATCAATTATCATTTTATTATAAAACATCATATTTAAACTTACCATCAATAGTATTTTATAAATCTGAATGAATTTGAGGTTTAGGCATTTTATAATTAGAATGTGCTTAAGCTTTTGATTTTTTATAAATATATCTAAGTAATAAATTAAGGGTTTAAATA
>JMSD01000038.1:258428-279180 GCA_000715435.1 Paramecium caudatum
GCATATAGTTCTGATCAAAGTTCATGAAACAAAGTGTTAAAAGCGCATGTCAATATTAATATCTATTACCAATTTCAATATATCAACATTTTCAAATTGATTAATATGTTTGCAATGTTAAGTTATTTATATTAAATATAAAAATGGGATGCACATTAAAAAAGAAAATAAGACAATGTAGCATCCATTACAACCACAAAACCAATGTTGAAATTTAAAATTGTCTTTTCCAATATCAAAATAAAAAATATCCCGTTACAGAAGTGCAGAGTTCACTTGATGATAGATGATAAAGAATATTTTTGTACATCAGTTTAATGCAACAACCCGAACCCACATTGGAGAGTCAATTATCCTACTGAAATTGACATTGATTAGGAGAGTCTGAAGCAGAAATATTTCAAAATAGTATTGAATATTTATATACAGAGTGTCTTCTGTGCGGAGAAAAATAAATGTTTTGCAACTGTGACTCAAAACATGTGGGAAGTGGCGAATGGGCCGCTTCACTATGATTTGTTTTTGGAGTCCACAAAGGCCAAATCTCGGATCACATTTGATTTGAAAATGGTTCAAAAAACCATACTAAAAATTTAAAGCAAATCAATCATCTGCGAACTAAAAGACTAGCTCATGGAACAAGCCTATAACTTCCAATTGAAAGTGAGGGTAAAGTTTTTATTAATACAAAGTCTCATTCAATAGACTATTATAGCGATTTTTCACCTAAATATTTGAATCATTACCTATATCGTAAAAGTTAGGTTCAATAATATGGGTATATTGATACGAAAGAGAAGCTTAGAAGTGAATCAGATGAATTTTAATTAGTGAGAGATATATTTGATTCATCTATGGATGAAAACGTATAAGTGGATATGAAAAGTTGTTATCTTAAGAAATATGGCATCAAACATGAGTAAGAACTGATGATGAAAAAATCTAAATCAGGGCTACAATTGAATACCATGATACATTTGACGACAAATCCACCATAAAGCAAAACTCCAATTCTCTAATAAAGAAGGCCCTATTCTACAATGGATTTGATTACTAAAAAGGATATATCTTGGGAGTTTAAAGTATAGGAAAATAATCCTTGGATATAGTTAGAAATTTATGTTGATGAATTTTCTAGTTCTTCTTTTGAATTTATACTTTGGGGTTGTAGTAATCCAAATGAGAGAACAGATATAGATAATGTGAGGATTATAGGGAATTCAATCATATCCATGAATAAGTTCTTTAGTTAAAATGTAAATGTTTTAGCAGAATTAGATCGCCTTTCGTTATAGGAGGTCAGATTTTCTGATAAATTATGGATACATGGCTAAAGTATTGGAAGGGTTCGTGGAGAATTTATAATAACCAAAGATACCTTTATAAGGTAAATGCTTGGAGGATTTCGAACAGAAGAGGGCATTTAGAGATCATCATTATTATACATAAAAAAGGATAAATATGCAGGACCTCAAAATTAAAATATTTCCTTAATTATATAAATTAATATGGAAGTAGATGATTTGATTAGTAGATTAAGTTAAAAGAGTTTATAACATAGAGAAAGAGTTAAAATTAATAAAGCAATCAATAATATTATTGAAAAATTGATTACACTTGTAAAGAATTAAGAATTATATGAAAATTTGGAGGAAATGATAACAGCTTAGTTAGTATTAACTGATTTAACCAAAAATTTGTTGGAAAGTGCTGACATAATTGATGAAGATTTGAGAGATCCTTATTATGATGTTTTAATAACTTTATTGAATAGGGATGAATTTTACATTAGCTATTTGGGTTTTGATAAAGATTTGAAAGAAACCTTTAATTCTAGAAATGATCCAGTTTATATTCAAAAAAATAAACGGTTAATTGAATAAATTAACAAAAAAATCAGGATTGGGTTGCATTATCAAAATTTCTTACATTAAACATTTGAGAAGATTATATAAAAGTTAAATTAACAGGGATAAAATGAGAAAGAATAGCTATTTGTTAATACTTTTTTAGTTATAGCTTATTTTCGAATCCCAGCATTCTAGGACATGATAAAAAATATCCTTAAATCAGATTCTAGAGAATTAAAGGAAGATTTTGATATTGGGGAACTTGGTATGAATTAATATGACCACACTTTTACAGCTGAATGGAATGAAAATTTTTACTACTATCTTAGACAGGATCCGAGATATGAGGAGCACAATAAATAGTTATAAAGTACCTTGAATTCATTGGATTGGGGATAATTAATATTAAAGAATGGAGTATTTCTAAAGTGGTTTCAATTGATGTTGAATCATTACAAAAAGGCAAAGCACCCATATGATTTAAGTTAAACTTGGCAAGGCTTTCCCGGATACTTAATTGCTATTAAATACTTACTCTTAGAACTCAAATATACTAATGAATATCCTTATAGTGATTCAATGAAGTTAGCTACTATCAGCATATTAGAGAATGAGAATATGTTGAACTATTTAATGATTGTTATTTTAAGGAAAACTAAATTATATGATGGGATTGCTGTTTTTTATGCACTTGACATGATTAACACTTGGTTCGATGTTTTCAAAAAAAAGAATAAAAAAATACCAACTGATTTTAACTATTAATTTTTAATGAAAGGACTATTTATGATATTTGATGGAGAACATGCATCTTCGATCAGTAAAGCAATTTTACTAATTTTTAATATATTTCCATAAATGCCTATTGAAATATAGAAGGAAATAACAGACCATATTTTAGAAAAATGTTTTTTTAAGTTTTTTATGTATTGGAGTAAATTGGTTCGCTTTGTTTTCCAGCATTTTCTCATTTATAGGATATAACATCGCTTGAGGAACTATCGTTAGGAAAGTTTAAGGGATTTCTAAAAGGAATTCGAATGCATTAAACTATAAAAGCAAGTTCATACTGTATAGGAAAAGGCTCGTTTACTCAATCATTTAATCTACATTAAATATTCATAAATTATTGAGTTAGTAATGAAGATTAAAAGTAAGCTTCAATAATTTAATTAATAATAAGAATCTTAATTTTAATTATAATTGGAGGCCAAATCCTTGAAGTTAAAATTAATGAAGAAAAAACAATAATCAAAACAATTTTGTAAAAGAATGGAGTCACCTAGAAATGATTAAATTGATATTTCTTTCGAGACATTAAAACGAACTAATAATAGTTTGACTTTTAGTCTGAATGATCCATGCTATAGTTTGGATCATTAGGATGATGAAAAATCATTTGCAGGGACTCCTGAAGTTTTGAATCAATCGAATTTTGATTAGAATGAAGTAATGTTCTTTGAAAGAAGTATTGGTTCTATAATAAATTTGAATGATTTGTTAGCAGATATTGATACAGACAAGCCTCAACATGAAAAAAGAAAGTCTCGACATTCTAATAGAAATAATTCAGTTGATTTGAACTCAGAAAAAAGCTAGAAAAAAAGACAAGAATAAGTTGTAAATCCAAAAAAATTGAAAATTTTCCATAGAATTAGTTAATAGGATAGCATCCATAAATCCTTACATAAGGAATTGCTATCCTACCTTTTTCCTGCTATTCAGGAGTGGCAAGAATCGCAAGCTAATTATAAGAGGTGGTTTTAGAAGGCATAATCAGAAATTAAAAAGAAACATAAACCTGAGGAATAGGAATAATAATTGATTGATTTGGAGCCTCCTGAAATTCATTTATATGTTCCGAAGGATGAAACAGAAAACGAAAACGTTTATCTAGATCATTGATTACAAACATTAATAAATATATTATACAAACTAAAATCTGGAATACATGTCTGAAAACATCAGTGAAGAAAACTCAACGAGTAGCCGTGAGCAGGAATTAGAGTCTTAAACAGTAATAAGCACATTTAATTGAAAGATCAAGCTATATGTGGAAATGATAGATTTGAGGGATCATAATCAGAGTTATATCGAATACTATCCTGATTTCGATTTAGGTAAGTTTATATAACCGAATGGGATTAATATTTTCAAAGTGACAAGTAAACTCAAAGAAAGTGGATTTTAAATAGAGGGCCGTACCATATCGTATTTTAGCTCTGATTGTGAGATGTATATAAACTGCGGAATGGATCCAATACATTATTCTTACGTAATACCCTTGCAAGAGATATAACAAAATTAGCTGAGAATAAAATGCACATCAAATGGAATATCTTTGATACATTTGGTGATGTCTGAGGAAATGAATGAGAAAGTAAACAAAATGAAAGAGCAGGAGGGAAATGATTAATAATAACAGCAGGGAAAAGAAAATTAAAAATAATGTAGAAGAACAAAGGAAAGAAGAATAGGCTACATAATTGAGAAGGTTTCCAAATGGAGAGAATATTATAATGTATTATGATTCTAATTTAGGGAGTTGTGATTGATGGAGAAACTAAGCGATTTACATTAGAGGAGGCGGCACAGAAAGTTGGTATTTCAAAAAAAAGTTTAGATGATTATTTATTGCAAATTAGATATGGTAGGAAATTTGGATTCAATTTTAATGAGCATAAAAATGAAAAAGTTGGTGTGTTGAGAGCATTTGTTAAAAAGAATAATTGTTCTAAAAAGAAAAAAACAAAAATTGAGCAATGAATAATAATATAATAATCAATTTTTTTTCAATAATAGACTCTGAATCATTCCCTTCTCTTGCATATATTTATATATTAGAGACTTTAAAACTGATTTATCAACAATGGCAAATAATACTTCTTACTTTCTATCAAATGCTTAAGCAGCTATAATAGAGGATCTTGTTGCCTTAAGTTTTATTTTGAAAAGTCTCCATTTCCTGATAAAAATATTTCTAATTTCTTTATAATATTGATTAGTAATAGTAGCTTGCACTTTGCTAAAATATTTATTATATTACATATCTAGATAGGGGGATTTAACAATTTCTTCATCAACATGATAATTAATGATAGTTTTAGCCATTTGCTTCTTAATTTCAGTCACCTCTACTATAATATATTTGGATACTTTCTTAATCTTCATGTTTAATATCCATGTAAATTTGATTCCAATACTTATTCCATAACATGATAATTCTATTTGTGTAAGCCAAAACTTTTTTCCTATAATTTCTGTACACTTCAATAACTCTTTTCATTCTTCTTTTAAACTAATATGTCTTTTGGAATATTTCCCCGATTTATCCATAACTCATCATGAAGGAATGAACAATCCTTTTAGCTTTTTATTTTGATTTAGGGGCTTTTAATTTTGCTAGCATTCTTAAATTCATTAGTCCAACGAAGATAGTTCTTTGATAAATATTTTTTCCTTATTTTTCTAGCATTTTTCTCAATGCTTATTTAGCTCGATATTGTCTTCTCTTTTTAATTGATGCAGTAAATTTAGCTCTGATATTATCCTAAATTAAGTATAATAATTACATAAAATAGATTTTTAATCAAAGTAACCGATTAAATCATATATAAATTTATTAACCAAACTTTTTGTTGGAATTTGACAAAATGGTTGATGTGATTTCTGACAGATAAAATTTCTTTGATAATTTTTCTCTTTTCTTAATATTCGAATTTTTCTCTTATTGTGTCTTTTTTTTCAGCTTGAATAATCTTTTTCTTCCGAAGTGTCTCTGATATTTTTTATGCAGATTGTACCCTTCTTAACATTTATTATTTCCTGAAGGTTTCTGGTTCATATTATTAGACATTTTTATTTAATTAGACCAAATCTTTGGACGGTCTTCTAGTTTCAAAAAATTAAGATGCTGTGAATTAGTACCCAGTAGAGGGTCTAATTCTAGATTCTGTTTCAGTTTTAAATAATGTTTGAGGTTTGATACCAAAAGAAGCCTTGGCAGAAATTGTTGTAGCTTGTTGTGAAAATATTGCTAAGTAAAGGCAGCGTTGTGAGAAAGAAGTGTGTTCTCCTTGTTCTGTGTACCTTAAAATTTATTTTCTCTCGAAGGCCTCCTCATTATTGAATCGATTTGGTGTGAGAGTGTGACTAGAGATGTAAAACTTCATTTTGGCAGCATCGGAGAATTGAAAGTCTAAATATAATTTGAGTTACGAATAACTAATGGTTTCTTGTGACCATACAGTGGAACTTCAATATAATGAAATTGACAAAGATCAAGTTAGATGATGTTTGTCAATCGAATGTCTAAAACTGCCCTTTCTTTGTGGATGTAACAAGAATCCTATTGTTATTTTTTTAGTGTATTCCCAGATGAGGGTAAACTAGCTAAGTTATCAGTGAAAAGTGATTTGATTTTTCTTTCCTCTATCCTCTGGATCATGAGCAGATTTTGATCGTAAGCATCGTACATAATAAATTATTATGTCTGTGAATTAAATCATAGAGTAGGTGCTTCATAATATGATTGACACAGAAAATCAGGATTTTCGACTGGCAAAGTAGTAGAACATCCTAGAATTAATTGAACGTGATGAATTACTAGTCATGGAGAGACTTTGGCCTTAAAGAAGAGTAAATATGGTCGAATTTATAAAAATCATGATATCAGTTGTGCATCATAAACAGTGTGAATTACTATACTTGGTTATGGGTTTGATAGAATTATTTAAGGACATTGTTGCAGCATGTTAATAGAATGAACTTTCTATCTCTGATGTAACAAGCTATGTTTGTCAAGTTGAACCAGTTACGAATAATGTTGTTCCTTAACTTCTAATCCCTGAACCTAAGAGATTTCAATTAAATAAAACTCGTATAAGAGACATAGATGTGGTAATTTGTTTATTAATTAAGAATGCTCCAAAAGTTATTGGATCATCAGAAGATGAGATTTGTCATATTGTGAATGGTTCACTGATTAATGATGCAATTAGACATCATAATAATAATGTGCATACAGGGTAGGTATGCATGAAGTAAATAGTAACACTCGATTCATTGGACTCTAAATTGCATGTTTACAATTTAGATGGAACTCTTAAATAATAAGTTAAAATAAATTAAAGTGAGGATAAAGAAATTATTATTTTGAGTTTTGCATGGTCTGATAGATAATAAAGGGTATTTTGTTCGAATATTTAGATTGGATTGACTCTAAAATCTCATAGTCTTTGTATGTATGAATCTAATTTAAAGACATTCCGTATATTTCCAACAGTTTTTGCTTCCTAGGAATATCAGACAAACATATGGTTTCTTGAAAATTAAAATAAATGGTTGACAACTGATGCAACTTTCAAATTATATGAATGGGATCTACAAACGGAAACTGTTTCAAATATCTATTAAACGAGTAAGATTACAGGATAAATTATTGATTGTGTTGAAGTTGTTCATATGAAAATGATAGCTACAGCATCTTTAGATAAATAATTGGTTGTTTGGGATTTGAATACAAAAGATATCAAAATAGTAGTTTCTTTAAAGGATCATGGAGGCATTCATAGTTTAGTTTATTCCTATTATTATTAGATTTTTATTACATGTGGTTATTCGACATATATTAATGTATATGAAATTAACCCTAAATTCCATGATGTGACAATTATTGGTAAATTAAGTGGTCATACATCAATGTTATAGGCAATTCAAATGATAGGCAAAAGTCCAGTTCTAATATCAGGGGATGATGGAGGAACTTTAAGATTATGGGATATTAGGACTTTTTCATGTCTTCAATCATTGAATTTTGGGAAGAAAACTTAAATCACTAAGCTATTAGATTTGTCTGATCAACAAATGGTATGTTTTCTTGGATCTCGAGTAAATTTATTGAAATTAGATATCCGAAAAAAAGATTAATTGGATAATTATGTGATTAAGGTAGAATTTGATCCATAAAGAGATGAATTACTTGTAGCATCAAAAAAACACATTATATACATTGATATACATACAGGAAGAATGAAAAGAATATTGAATGGTTTGCTTACTGAGTTAGAGGATGAAATAACTTAATTTAGACCTTTAAATTACTTTAATAAATTTATTCTTGCTGATTCTAAAGGGAATATGAATATTTTCTATCATAGTGGGGAATTTTTTTGTACTTTAAAGGGTCATTCTGATGTTTTATAATTGAAATTAGATATACTTAATAAACTGATTATTACTTCTGGACATGATAGCATATAACTTCAGAAAATGAATGCTGAAATTCTTCGGGAAATCACCCCATTTAAGTCATAATAAATTGAGATATCTGTTCATCATTCTTTGTTAATGGCTTCTTATATGAATCATTTATACATATTTGATTATGAATTTGTAAAATGTTTGAGCTTTTTAGAATTTGATGGTGATATTACTGCTATTACATTTATAGCGAATTACCCTATTTATGGTGTGGCAACAACTACAGGTAAACTCTATCTCATGAAGTTTCATGTTAAAGAACATATAGAAGTTACATCAAGTGTTTATTAAATTTATGAAACAGGAAACTCAACTAATTATGTGACTGAGGAAGGAGAATAGGAATTTATCACTAAAATAGTGTTAAGTGTTAAAGAACTAGAATTAGCTTTAGTAACAAGTGAAAATAATATTATTCGAATTCAATTAAATCTGGACATGGAACCTACAGACCCAGTACATGAAAGAATTAATTATAATCCTACTAGAAAGGCAAAAGAGTAAGTTCTTGTAAGTGATCCAATAATTATACAAATTCCAGATTTTGTTACAAAACTTAAACATATTAATTTGTTTAATGCTTCAAAAAAATAGATAGTGAGCTTGTCATACTTATAACTTGATGCTCGCCTTTTGTTGGTTACTTCCATTGATGGAATGATTAAATTATTTGAGCTAAATGGTGAATTAATTGCTTCATATAATATTAACCATCCTTTGCCAATGAAATGGGATATTAAATATACTAAGTAAGCAGAATTGAAAAAGAGAATTATTTATGGATTTAAAGTTATTGATATTCTCAGAAAATAATCTAAAACAGAAAAAGAGGCAGAAATTTACAGTTTAAATGATTCATTGGTACTTTAGAGACATCCTTCTATTTCAACTATCAATCTTCATTAAAAAGCTGTAGTAATGAAAGATGAATACAGTCCTAGAGATCTTAAATTTGAAAAGATTAGACATTTATACTAAAATGAAATTCAGGGGCCTACTCTTAAATAAATGGAAGCTTAGAGAAGATTATAAGAAGTATAGAATATGTTTAAAAATGATATTCGAGATCCTAAACTTGATGAAATGTTGAAATAAAGGGAGAAAGAAAGATAAAAGAATATTGACAGAGCTTCTAATTTATAATTTTTAGACCCAGAATTCAGAGATAAAAGTATGTTGAACAATAAATTATTGAGTAAAAATGAATATTTGAAAGAATTTAATAGCAAATTAGATAATAATGATTAGTCATCATGTTTAACAAAATAACACTAATCTATCCAACATTAACCATCATAATTAAATATTGTGAATGGAATGAAAAAGAAATAAAACTCAACTGCAGATTTTTATAAATACGCTGCATCAAAGAATCTTTTAAATGATGGAAGTATTTTAGAATCATTTACATCTCATTAAACTCAATTAAAACCAATCTTAGGATTAGATAAAGTTTAATAGGCTAATGTACAGTCTACTCAACTATCTTAATTAAGATCTTTTGGGTCTCAAGATCTTACTTGGCATGGTTAACATCGAAAATAATAAAAAGATCTCTCAAATGTACTCAGCAGTTTAAACATTAAACTTCGATAAAGTAAAAATTCTGTAGGGGGAGAACAATCCTTCGAGATATTACGAAATCAGATATTACTTTTGAAGATTAACTCGACGAATTCACAAAAAAACATAAACTAAAATGATTAAATATAAAAATCAGTTATAATGTAAACTAGAGTGTTTTTTTATTATTTATTTAGCTTTGCTTATTGAGTTTTTTTTATTATTATTGTTTGTAGTGTTATTTTGGGATGGTAATGTGTTGAGATTTTATTGTGTCTTCAGAACCTAAACCTTATTAATCGAATGAATAGAGGATGTTTTGGTTCTCATTACACTTTATCGATTATTGTTGTATTATGAATAATTTATATTTTTAGTTGCAGCTGGTAATTAATCTTTGGATGATTATTATTTTTATTAAATTAGAAGTATCTTATCTCTATGAGTATCTTCATTATCCCAATCATATATGTATTCTATTCTTAATTCATTTTCTTTCATTATTTACATGAATAGATTCTTTAAAAAATTGTAATCGGGTTTTTCATCGAATTTTAGATTTTTAGAATATTCTACAAATTCATATAACTGTTTTGGATAGTTTTTACATAATGTTTCAGTTGAAGTTGCAAGTTTCTTTTCCATTATTCTATCATATTTTTCTTTCTAAGTCGTTGCTCGAAGATTTTACCAAGGTAGAGAACCTCTCAAAAAATACATTAACACATATCCTAACGATTCTAAATCATCCCTCCTTGACTATTCAATTCCTAAATGTGTATTGATGGATGCATATCTTGCAGTTCCTGTCAATGCTTTATTATCTTTATATGGAATGTGGATGTCTTTAATTAAGTACTTTTTGGCCAATCCATAATCAACCATATACACTCGATCTTTGTGCTTCTTTCCTAGAAGGAAGTTATCTGGTTTGATGTCGCGATGTAAAAATGCTCTATTATGCAAAAATTCTATGCATTCCAACATTTGTAATCCTAAAACAGTGACTGATTGTAGAGAAAAGATGCGGTTATTTTCTGTGAATATATCCTCTAAACTCTTTCCCAAATGCTCCATGACTAAGAAATTATAACCATCTTATGTGTAGAATCCATAATATTTTGGAATCCCAATGATGGGCTAATTGTTCAAGTATTGATACAATTTGGATTCGAAGAGTAGTTGTGGATGTTTGGTATCAGATTTTTCTATTTTGACTGCGTAATCTAATCCATTGGCTTATGCAGAATAAATTTCCCCAAATGCTCCTGCCCCTAATTTCTTATTTAGTTTGTATTATCTAAGTTATAGTGTAAGTTACTTATTTAGCAGAAAGCCACTCATATCCTTAATAGGGTACTCCATTCAGTTAATTAATTAATTATTAATCATGGCAGAATTTTCGATTGAGAATGTGTGCAATGCAATTTAAGCGTTCAATAATGGATAGGCGAATTAAGTGGATGCCTATTTAAGGAGCTTTTCACAATCAGAGTAGGCTTGGACAGTTTGCCTCTAAATTTTATAATCATCCCCTGACCCACAATACATATTTTAGTTATTGAGAATCCTCAAATCTAAAATCTTATATGATTTCAGTACTGATAATTAATATTAGTCTCCTTATAACCTTAGCAAGTAACGTAGATTTATTAGTCGAGTTTGCAGTTAGTATTACATTATGGTATAATGAATTAAAAATCGACTAGAATTTAGTGTGTTTAAATACTAGTTTATTTGTATTTGTACACATATTCACAATAGACTAAAACTCTTTTGGAGTAATATCATATATATGTAGATTATTGACTTCGACATTTGATTGTAATGTTCCAAATAGTCCTCATTAGAAATTCTTATATGATGCATTGGAGACACTTCCTGAAGAATTGACTGAGAATAAAAACTTGGTCATGGATGAGAATGAGAAGAAGAGAATAGCAGAGGATATAAAGTAGAAGTAGATGATTGGAGTGATTGATTATCTGTAATAATAGTGGATTGGAGCAACAGATAAGAATTTAAAGTTCCATATATTAAAATCATATAAAAGATGGTTGGAATTCATAAGATCGATTGTTGATGATACTGAGGTAATTTAGTAGTAAATTTAGGCGGCTCAATTCATACATATGAGTGCTTCATCTCTATTATTTAAGGGAGCACTGTAATCAATAAATATTGAGGAACTGTAAAATATAGCAGTGGAGGCAATTTGTAAATTTGTGGGAATCATACCTAAAACAATTTGTGAGTCACCCTCAATAGAACCATAAACAGTTGCAATATTATTTGAGGAAATATTTAAATCCTTTAATTTGTGTTAAAAATCATTAAATGAAGATAGTGGAGATGATGTTCATTATTTAATAAAGTTGTATACTAAGGTGGGCAAGAAGTTTATTTATAAAATTCTCCTTAATTAGTAATTGGAAAACTATTTAACTACAATGTTAGCTATCTTTTGTCATGAGAATTCCATAAGTGAGAGTGAAGTGCTAATGGATTTCTGGATTAGAATGATTAAGACAGTTAGAGTTATGAATGATTTGACTATTCAGGCAAGATTTGCCAAAACATTCGAATTATTGATCAATGGATGTGTTGAAAAATGTAAAGTGAAGAAAGAATTACTTTATGAATATGGAGTTGCTGCTAAAATTGAAGATAATTTCGAATAAGAATTGGAAGTGAGATCTCAAATGAAAGATATATTGGAAGAATTAGTTACCATAATCCAGCCACATATGATTATTTAGCATTTGGGTGGAATTTTGAAGGCAGAATTTATAGGATAAATGAATGAGAAGGGTTGGATTATATTTGAGGCTTGTATGTATTTGATTAGTGGAATTATTAAATAAATTATTTTGAAAAATGATTAAATAGGAATACATTATTTGATGGAAATAATTAAATTATATTTAGATGTTTAGTAATAGTAACAACTTGCTAATAATTGTTTTATTATGAAATCAGGTAATTTGTATATTAAAATTAGTATTTAAGACTATTGCATAAGGATGTGCTTAATTAATATCTTCAAATGAAGTCTTATTACCAGCTTTATTCAATTTCATAACAATTGGAATTCATCATAGTGTGTCTTCTGTTTAGAAGAGGGCTGCTAAAGCATTTCAAATGATTTGTTCTTAAAATTAAAATTTTGTACTCCAACATATCAATCAATTTCTTGATTTGATTGTTAAGATGCAAGCAGTGTATTATTTAATTGTATTTAGTTCAAATTATGATAATTTAATCAAGGGAGTTGCTAATGCAGTTTGTTCAAGTTAAGAGACTATGTAAAATTATTACTTGAAGCTTTGTTCGATATTTGCAAATAACCTCGTATCATTGAGAACATAATTTGAAGAATAATTAGCTGGAACAAAAGGCAATGAAAATCTAGATCAAACTATTAAGCTTTTTTGCAAAAATATATCAAGCTTAGCATACATAAACAATTAGATTCCTGTAAATGAGGCTCCTGAATATTTACCAATAAGAACTCTAGTTGTTAATGTCTATATTGAGTTGTGGCCGATGCTGTAATATGGTATGGAAAGAATATCCACCTATGAACCTGAAATAGCTGAAAAGACTGTTAGATACACAAAATATACTTTTAGAAAGTCTTTTAATTCGTTTTCAGTTGAATTATTGACAAAGGTGTTCACTTGTTTCTTAAATGTTTACAGATAGAATCCAATTTCTGCATGCATTTACATAGCTGGTATTATGTTTGAATATTTGTAGAGGTGTCTGCAACAGTTTTCTATAAATACCCAGAGTACAGAACAGTGTTACTTGAAGTTTTTGAAAACTTATGCAATATTACATTCCAACATCTCCCATAACTATCGAGTTTTGAAGAAAATCCAGATTTAACTGAAGATTTCTTTGGGATGCTTGTGAGATATGGTAGATATACTCCAGCATTGATAATTCAAAGTTAGGCATTGCAAACAATCTTACAATTAACTCTTATAGCAGTTGGTATAGAACATGTAGCAGCAGCAAAATCCTTTTATTCTTGGTTAGAGGTGGCTTTTAAAATGTTGATGCCTTAAGATGACACTTTTAAATCACAACTACCCTAAGAATATAAAGATAGTAATATAATCGTATATTTTAGGTTTCTAACCTGTTATTCAATAATTCATTCCGTAATACAATTCAAAATTATTTGAATCATTGAGAAAAGGACCAACTGATGAAGAAGTTGAAGATTACATTGATGATTGCATAATTGCGATATCGAAATTGCAATTCTTGGATTATTAGAAGTTACTTGAATCGGTATTGGAGGAGGGTCCTTAGAATTTATTAACGAAATCAGAGAAGTAGTCAATATTGGACAACTACAAGGATGCTGAAAAATTGAGGGAGTATTTGGAACTCTATACTAGGAGAAGTTTATAGAGTAAGTTGAGGGGTGTGCATTGATTATATATTAAAATAATGCAACAAATGCTTAAGTTTTTGTACTGTGATACAAATGTAACTCCTGAGATGAAGGAGAGGGTTACGAAATTGTTGTACGACAACGCAGACAAATTGAATCTTCAAAATCCAGCTCTCTTTCTGCAATAGCTCTTAAATAAAAATTTTGAAAAGCTTTGGTAACTTGTACATACGATATAAGGACTGTGTATTTGGCACACAATGCAGTGGATTTGGAGTATTTTATCAGATCTAATACATAAATATGTAAAATTCCTCTAATCTTAGTAATGGATTTGGAAATTGAAACCACCAGATACATTCTAGCTTAATTTGAGGAAGTGAGTATAGGGACATTTTCGAAGGACAAATTCAACAAGGCATGTTAATATATAGAAAAAAATGTTGCCTCTAATCCCTAATCCCTTAAAGATTTATTGGCAGATGCTTATTAGTATTTGGAATCGTAATTTGGATCTGGATGTCATTTAGTGTTGGTGGGCGAGGAGGAATAATTCACTTAAATACAATACAACACACCAAGTCCAAATTAGTATACATTTAGAGTGCCAATCAACGACCATTAATCGATATCTGGAACAATATTTTATATGCCATTGGGAGTTGAGGAGGATGATGAATAGCATCATTTTCATTCAGATTTGAATGATTAATTTATATAAGAAGAACATGATGAAAATTATATTCAAGATGAATATGAAGAACCGATGGATTTGTTATTTTAAGTTATGCCAGATGAAAAAGAGTTCAAGTAGTCGACAGATCAAATAAAAGTGAGTTTTGATGAATTGGAAATACAGCCATTGAAAGTGCATTCGTTTGCAATTATATTCCAGATTATAATGTCACCCTTCCCAAAAGAAATAAGTACTAATTTCAAATATTGTAGAGGATGATTTGAATGTGTTATCAACAGGTAGTAGTTTAATGTCTAAGAATATAACATTTGGTGTAAATAAGGATTAATTGTTTTTTTTCAATTTTTAAATGATGTCTGGGAAAATGGAGACTTTGTATTCATAAATGAAAATCAAAAGAAATTCACTATATTAAGTGGCTTTAGTTTATACAGAAACTGAAATATATAAGTAATATACGCATTCATAAATAGAGAAGTATCAATGTATGTGAATGGAGCAATAGAAAATTAAATAAATCTTTCATAATAAATTGAACCACCAAGAGGATTCTTTTGGATTGGATCAGAATAAGCATTGAAATTATTTAAGGGAACTTTGAGGGACATTGTATTTGTTGCATAACCATTGCATTAAAAACATATTAAATCAGTGTATGCTGAGTTGTAGAGTGCATTAAGTCATAAGTTTTAGAGACATACAATAGAAATAGTTGAAGAAGTCATTTAACAATATAAGGAAGAATTGCCAATTGATTAAGATGAGTCTAAATTCACTTAAACTTAGAGTATAGTTAAGCAATCTAAAACTATGCCAAAATCAAATAGTAAGAAGATGTAGATTCCTCCTCATTTACAGAAAAGTTATCATGTATTCGATGAAATCGATAAAAAGAAGACTTTTTAAACAGAGCAATAACCTCATTAAAAAACATAATCTGAATTTGCAAGTATGTCTAAATTAACATTAGATCATCTTAAATAGGAATTTGAGGCAAATGAGATGCTCTATCATAAATGTCATGAACTGAGTATTAATTTCTATTGGGTGTTTACAACTGTACAATAATTGGCACCTCCATTGGAAGAAAATGGAAACCCAAAACTTCCATTCGAATATCTTCATTAAGAGTTATTTAAGGAAAGGTAAATTATGCATCAATCATAGATTTGATAATTATCCTTATTATGCAATAGAAATGGATAGATTTTGTAAAGTTGTATAGCATTGTGGAATTTAATTGTCTCATGAAGATATTTATAGATTGGCTTCATTTACTGATTCTTTGAGAGTTAATAAGAAATTTGGATAATATATCATATATGATAGGTTTTTACTTATTATACGAGAAGCATCACTTACATAGCAGGAAATTGAAATGGTATAAAGTTAATACAATACTGATGAAAAGGAAGCAGATTTGGATTTAATAATTTATACAAAAGGAATTACAAGATCTAAATAGCAAATTAATCATAATTTTAGTTTCTTTGAGTAACTTAAAACATTGGTTGGATCAGAAAATGAAGCATTCAAATATAATATATAGCATCTCTTGGCATACTTTGTGAATAATGAACAATTTGTCTAAAAACTCACAGCTGTTTATATTCATAAAGAGACAGGATAAGAAGTAGAAATTGAGGGAATAGATCTATTTTCCTATGATTAGGATAAAATATTTCAATAGAAGTTAGATTTGGCTGAGGATACATAACCAAAATATTTTAGAGTTCATTATAATAATGAAAATATGGCAATGATCTCCTTTAAGACTCACAAAGCTGAAGAAACATTTATGATTGATAAAACATTCGTATATAAAGAGGGTTAAGATGCTACAGGATAGTTGGAAACTTGTGCATTTGATTAATAGAGATTAGCTGGATTTAGAGGAACTTTAATAAAAAAAGATGGATTATCTTAAATAATAATGTTTGCTGCAGAATACTTGTAAAAGGATCCTCAAGTAGAGGAGATGAAGAGAAGATAACCAGAATAATTACCAGTGTTACCTGAAACTTGGAATCAAGGGAGATTTTAACTTATCATTAATAGATGTTCTGATTGTGATAAACACAATACTACTACATGGCATTAGGAGGCTGATTTTGCAAATAAATTCAACGAAATTGGAGGTATATTGAAAGATATGTTCCCTAACATTGAAGTTATTGGAAATTGGGATAAAACTCAACAATTAGAACACTTTGATGTTTATATAAGAGGTGTTGGACCAGCAAATCAAATGGATAGAGAAGGTAGAGTATTTTTATTCAGGAAGAATGAAAAATTAGTTCGATTCTTAGATAATTTTTTAAAAAGAATGCTAAAAGTTTATGATGATATTGTATTGATCGCTTAAGCTTATGGTGATACAAATGAATTAGCAAAAAAATAGGAATAATTCTTAAAAACTGGAAATTATCCACCAAAATCTAAGATTGCTCATGAGAATCCATGTAATGTACCAGATAGAGTGGAGAAATCTGAAAAAGGAGACACATAAATGGCTGGATTAGATTTTATTTGTAAAAATTGGGGATGTGGATAACCATTTAAATATGATAGTACACCTAATGGAATAAAAACCTGTAAACATCATCCAGGAAGATATGAATTTGGATCTAAACATGGATTATGGCCTGAATGCTGGACATGTTGTGGTAAGAAATGGGAAGCTGAAGGTTGTAGACTAGCTTACCATAAAGGAGTTCCTGAAAAGGATTTTTATAGTGTATGTATAAATGTGGGTCAACTTGACTCTAGGACTGGATTCCCTGAAGGAATATGTGGAATGAGATTTTAAGATGGAGATTCATCAGAATGTAAATATAATGGAGGAACACATTAAGCAGCAAAATGGCCAGATCCAGCTGCCAAAGTATATTTTGTTTAAAAATTGCATACTGTAATATTTATATTTACCTTAGAATCCTGCATAAAAAGAAAAAGAATAATAACCAAAGAATGTTTAGTTGAAACCTGATGTGTTTAGAGAGACTAAACCATATAATGAATTTATTAATAAAGATAGGTAAAGATAGATGAAATTGATTGAGACTGAAAAGGAAACAAGATAATGCATAAATTGGTCATGTGGGAAATAATACAAAGAAATTGAAAATAGAAAGAAGAGAATGTGTAAATGCCATCCTGGTGTATTTGATTTCGGACACACAGCTACAAAAATTCAAGAGGCCATTGAAGAGTACAAATAAGAAAAAGGATCAAAAATATTATGGAGACCTCAGTAATAAATTATATAACATTAAGTTGGACATGCTGCAGAAAATCATGGAATGAACCAGGATGTACTTTGTAATAGCATACAGGACCACTAGTCACTGAATATAAACCAAAATAATATTAATGGCCTGATCCAAAGGCATAGATATATTTTAAAAAGAAAGTATCAGAGAATTGGACAAGAATGCTTTCACAACATCATAGTTTAACACCTGAAACAGCCAGCATGAAATATGATTCATTATGTAAATCACTTGGATCTGGAGGGGTATTGTGTTATATTATATAGCAAATATCTGCATATAAATTACCTGAGTTATGTGACAAATTTGAATTGAACTTGTGGGTTTGCAGTGAAGATTTGGCGTTTTAATTTAAATTTACAGACATAATGGAAGGGAGAGCATAGGAATACTTAGCTGATACTAGTGGCAACGTGGATAAACATAAATTTTTAGATTGGTGGTTTGCGGATGTGAATAGGATGTTGGAAATTTCATCTAAATGATGCATCAATCATATTCAATAATATTTTTATTAATAATCATAATTACCTACATTTGGATGAAACTTTCCTATTCCAACCTACTTTAAATGTTTTAATTCTTCAACAGTAGTAGGAATTCGGAACTTAATCAGGAAATCATGAAAATTATAGGCTGTGTTCTTGGGGTCATCTTCTTGGATACTATGTCCAGTGTTTTGCAACACAACCAATCTGAATTTCCCTTGCATCTGAGCAACAGTCAGATCTTTATCCAATCTTTCCTTTTCAGCTAACATCAGGATTTTGGGGATTCGTATTTATAGAAATTGGTTTGTGAGTCCTTCAAACCATCCCATCCAAAAGGGAGAAGTTTTCAGTAAATCGACTTTCCATTCTAAATATTAAATTGTTCCATTCTAATCTTTGGCTTCATGTAATTGTGGGGGAATAGATATTCTCGCAGATGCTAATGTCATTAATGTAGAGGTATTTAAACTCCACTATATTGCTTGTTCATAAGATTTAAAATGTTTAGGTCTATTGTTGACAATCTATTCCATGAATGGTAAGGCTTCAATGGCACTTCCTTCTACTACATCAATAACAATTAATCCTGATTATTAGAACAAAATACCTTGAACTTTATCTCCTATAGGCAGAGTTAATAAATGGTTTGCTGCTTTGGCTGCTAGTGCACCTCCCATAGAATGCCCAACTAAGATTATAGTTTATGTGGGTAGCTGTGTTGTAATATAGGTGTACATTTCAACAACATCTTCTAAAAGTTACTTAATGCTAAGATTTGGATTTTCTTAATCTAAAGTAGATTGTCCATCTTTAAAAATAAAATTATTGTTTACGTCCTCTAAAATCAAATGAAACAATTGTAGCGAACTACTTAATTTCAAGTGCTAAATTCGCAAATGACATAGCTGAATGACCAGCTCCATGAAGGCACAAGAAAATTGGAGCTTTATTCTTGCCTGCAATGTAAATTGGAGTTCCCTGGATAAATAAGTTCTTACATTTGGATGAAACATCATCTCATCAAAGAATTCATTCCATTTTTGAGGGGAATAATCATGAATCTTTTTAGTTGTCTTCGATTATTATGGATTCTAATGATGGGCTATAATCAATATTTTAATACAGTGTGTAATGTTGTGATCTGCTTTGATTGGTTATGGTTTTGATCCTTACAATTTAACTGGGATTGCATTTTTACTACATATTATGAATCATACTTGAAGTCAACATCGAATTGATCTTATTGTTCTTCTTTTTCATTATCTTCGTCATCTTCCTCTTCTATTGGATATTGATTTGAGTTTACATTGCTTTGAGGGCTTTGGAACTGGTGGCTTTTATTTTTATTAACCTTTTAAGGTTTGTTTAAGCAAGTCACTCATTAATAATAATTAATTATGCCTTATCTCAAATACTTTATGATCGGATTACCTATAGGTTTTGGATATTATGCTTATCACAATAATTTGATAAGACTCGAACATATTAAATAAAAATACTATGACATGAAGTTAAAGTTTAGGAATACAGCTGATCAATCAAAAGAAAAGTTGAATCATTCAATCCATAAAGCTAAGCAATAATATGAAAATATTTAAAATAAAGAAGTTTGGGAGGAGAAGCTCCGAATCTTAGAGCAAAAATCTGAAAAAGGTATAAAACTACTGAAGGAGAAAAAAGAGTAATTGTAAGATGAAGAATATTGGGAGAGAAACAAAAGGAACGCATAAAGAGTAATAGAAAATTAGTCGGAAAATTTTCGCAATAAGTTGGAAGATATGAAAGAAAAATTACAGGATAAGGATAATTGGGAATAAAAAATTAATGTAGCTTAAGAAAAGTTGGAGAAAACTTAAGAAAAGTTGAAACAGAAACTGGAAAATATAAAAAAGAAATTGTCAGATTCTGATAAATGATAATCTTTTATGTTTAAACTGAGATATTATAAATTTATAATAATCAATCTTCCTCTAATTCTGTATAATTTTGTTTTTTGAAAACGTCCTTCAAAACATCGCCAAAAAGGATTTATTAGTTACGTGATGTCCTTTGCAATTCTACACCTTATTCGCTATCAATTTCCTCTTCTTTCTACAATGGAATGTTATATTCGATTTCACGATCATTTTTACAACTTCCAATGATCAATACTATAATTAATAATAATATTCCCAGACATATTAAAGATAAAATTACATAGAACCAAACTT
>JMSD01000038.1:289614-305773 GCA_000715435.1 Paramecium caudatum
CTCAATGATTTCGTTGTGGATAGGTATTATTATTGTAATTTAGATCTATTGGTTTGAGTGTTTAATTTCTTAATCCATATGTGATTTATCATAATTAAGGTCACAAAGTGCCAACACTCACATATGAATAAATCAAATAATTGAAGAAATTCTTTAATAATCCTGTCTAGGATTGGTAATAATAGGTTTTCGCTCCTAAATTATGATAATATATATATTAAAGTTATGAATATACTTGTCAATTTAACATAAAGCTAAAATTATATAAATATTATATCAGATAATTCTATCTTTGTTATGGTATATTATACTATTCTTTGAGATTTTATTTATTAATATCATTATTTTAATATGGATTAAATTGACTTGCATGACATGCGTAAAAAACTCTACTCTTACAAAAAGACAGGTAAAAAATAGGTGCTAAGTATTCTCACTTAACTAGAAGACCCTAAAATCGACCCAAAGTAATTTATATTTAACCTTTAGGGCTTTAGCTGAGTCGAAGATCCACAAGACTGTGAGAACACTAACAAACATAGAGCTTGTGGGAGATGCAATAATGAATGAACAGGACTTGAAACAGATCAAGGAAAAGGCTAGCTTCACATTGGCGATATTGGATAAGGTAGAGAAGCCATCTGTATTGTAAATGGTTTCAGTCCCTCCTCAACGAAAGCAGTCCACTGAAGTTAAGGTAGCTATCCCAGTTCAAACTTCTGAGATAATCAATTCATTGGGATTACCAACTAATTTCGATCCAACTAGACTAAAGGTGCTTTAGACTCTGATTGAAAAGTTTGGTGTGGCGAGTGTACCATAAATGTAGGCAGCTGTATTTTGGAAAAAATTGGAAAATGAGGTACTGAACATTCTAATTAGATTAATTCCAAATATAAGGATAGATAATATTAAACCTCCATAAAGGAGATGTTTAAATATCTTCATAATGATAAGGACAATAGTGTAAAGACTAGATTATTAACTGGTTTGATAGATGTACCATCGGCAGCTATGTTAAAAACTGAAGATTGGACATCAGCCACTGTAAATTTATGAGAAAATACTTTAGAGATTATCTGAAGCAGGTGGAGTAGGGAGAGAAATCCTATCAGCAAATGACATGAATCACAACAAATACATAGCATAAATTATCAATAAAGATGTAGCTTTGGGGTTATGCAATAATTGTAATCATAAGCAACTTAAACTCATTAATGAAATATAGACAAGAGCAAGTGATGAGCCATCAACTAAATTTTATGAATGTTTGAATTGTGGAGTAAGTGAAACTACAAATGGTTGATACTTTATGAATAAAATAATTTATTAAAAATACATGCATTGTGCTACATAAGAGGAATTAAAATTAAGGGCAGTAAAGAATGAGATATCTTCGGATGAGGAGGAGGCATTTTCTGATTCAGATGAAGGTGATGCTGAAAATTATAATTTATTCTTATCTCAGTTAGATCTGAATGCTTTAACTGATGGAATAAATTAAGATGATTAAAAGGGTTAGGAGATTAATTTAAGAGAAAGAGTTAGTACCTTGTAGTTAAAACAAGAGGTGAATTAAGTTAATCAGCATATAAGTGGAAATCACTAGAATATTACCAGTGTTCCAAACCCCATAAAATTATTGGTATCTAAATAAAAGAGAAGATACAATTACAATGGTTTTAATTTAGATTTGACATGTAAAATTAAATTTAATTAGATATTACTGAAAAAATCATTGCCATGGGGTTCCCAGCTGAAAATTTGGAGTCTATATATAGAAATTCAATGTAGGATGTTCGTAGATTTTTTGAGACTGTGCATCCTGGTCATTACAAGATTTACAATCTATGTGAAGAACGAAAATATGATCATTCAAATTTTAATTAAGTCGCTGAATTTCCATTTCAAGATCATTAAGCACCAACATTCTCATTAATATATGAATACTGTATAGATTTGGTATTTATGAATTTATATTGTAGGATAACTGGTTGAAATTAAATGATAAGAATGTTGCTGGAATTCACTGTAAAGCTGGAAAGGTATTTATTCGTCCCATTAAAGGGTCGGACTGGAGTTATGATCTGTTGTTATATGCTTTATGCTAAGTAATTTACAAATGCTTATGATTCAATGAGATATTATGGATTAATTAGGACAAAGAATAAAAAGGTATATTTAAATTTAAGTAAGGGTGTTACTATTCCGTCTTAAATTCGTTATATTTTTTACTTTGAAAAGGCTCTTAATAATAAATGGGTTCCTGATTAGATGCCAAATAAATAAGTTGAATTGGTGAAAATTAGATTGATACCAGTTCCTAATGTAAACTTTTTTGGAGGTTGTGCTCCATGGTTTAGAATATAAAATAAAGAGAAGGAATATTCTTCTAAAGATTAATTCCCTATTAAGGAATACAAATTAGAACCATATATTGAATTTAAATTACATGGCATAGTATTATAAGGAGATGTATTATTGTAATTTTTGAATAATGGTTTCATATCAAAGTATTTTAAAATTTTATTAAGCAATGAAAAATTATTTTAGGCTTGGTTTAATTGTGACTTTTTTGACTACACAGGTATATTAATGATTGATAAATTTATGCTTGATAAAGCATGCAAAGTATTTAATATTATAAAATAGGATAAATCTGGAAAACGATTTTAAAAAGACTTTCGAATTGAACTGCATGTAGTGGAAATAAATAAAGAGAGTAGAAATTCGTTAAACTCTCAAAGTAATTAATTGTAAATTACTCACAAGAACTTTGGTTTTTGATTTGGATATAATTATTTATTTTATGAACATTTCTCAATCCACTTATAGCAATAACTCTAGATTTGTTTCATCTCATAAAGATCCACTATAGAAATTCAAATTATCTCAAAAGGAAAAGTTTAAACAAATGTATGATGCAATAAATGAATAACAATTTTGTTAACCATTCCTACCACAAGATGGAACTATCTTTCTTACTGATTAACAATCTCTTAAGTCTTTCTTGAATTCCACTTAAAAATTTGAGGAACATTCAGTAATAGAAGATTAACATTTCTCAATCAAATAATCAATGGAACAAATTAATGCAGGTTATGAGGAATCATTAACTGCTAAGAAAACTAAGCATAGAATTTTTGATCCATTGCCTTTTTAAGAATAATTATTTAAGAGTCTCATTACTACATAAACTATGAGGCATTTATCAGAAAAATAATGTTAAACTAGCTTCTTTGAAGCAAAGTATTAAACATAAACTATACTACCAGAAGTTGTTATTGATAAACCAAAATAATCAAAAGGAATATAGGTAGATAGAACATTATAACAAATTCCAAAAGAAAATGTATCAATATAAAATAGTCTAAAATCTTGCAGAAGTGCATCAGAATTAATAAATATATCATCATATTTGGATAGACATTATGATTATTAATAATTTGAACCTCATCATAATTGGGGAATGAATGTCTCAGAATAAAGATTACTCTCTAATTAAGATGAATTTTCATATTCTTTTTGTGAAGATTGCTAATAGTTTTTTAAAAGAGTTAATAATTGTAATGCTGCTCACTTAAATGTTTGTCAGCAATAAGTTTTTGAATGTACATTTACTTAAATGATTGGCAAATTTTAATACCTCTTAACTATGGAAACTAATTAACTTAGAGATATTGATTAGTAATGTAAAGAAATTAGAAAATATTGTTTTGCAGCCCAATAAATATGTATATTATTATAAAGTATGGATAAATAATTAGAATGCAATACTCAATATTAGAAACGTTCTAGTCAATTAATAAAAGACCTTCTAAAGATCAATAGAGAAGTTTAGAAATATAAAAACACTAATACCAAAAGAATTGCTCAATTATTTGAGAAACTTACACTGTAACTTCAAAAATGATTAAAATATTAATATTATACAAAATGTTTAATATCACTTTTTTTTTAATAACTTGTCGTAATTAAACATAGCTAACACTAAACCAAATATTAATAGTGGTGCAACAACTGAGGCTACTTTATTTTATTCTTTAGTTATAACTTCTTATTTAATTTTAAATACAATCTAAAATAAAAATACAAAAATACAGGTTGATTTGATATTTGACGACTCAACAATTGATTTTTAGATATCTTTTATTCAAAATTGAATTATTTTGCAACACTTTCCCCTTTCTCTTTTGCTTTTTCTACAACTAATTATAATTTCATTGATTTGGCTTCATTTGTCTCCACTTCAAAATAGTTATAAAAATAAAGAGTTCTGCCTTGCACTTATTCTAAAAATTAATTCTTAGTATACCATCTAAGTTGTCAAACACTTTAAATGATTTGATTGAATATAATGCTTTTTCAGCATCTTTAAATTCTCCTTCGAATTCAAACTATCCTATGATTCTAAAATGATCAAATGCTTTTTCATCAATATCTACAATCTCCTCTTCCTCCTCTTTTTCTTTTAATAATTTAGCCTTCTCTTCTTCAATAGCTCTTTATTCTGCTTATTATCTCAATATTTATTATTGCTATAATTCTAATCTAATTTATTCTTATTCATATTCTAGCAATTCTTATTCTCTCTACAATTTTGCTTATTCTTCTTGTTCTAATAATTGTTATTCTAATTTTAATTTTTGTTATTGTTCAATTTATTCTTAAGTTTTTCTTCTTTATTCTTATTCTTATTTAAGTTTGTCTTCTTGAGGTACTCTTTTAATGGAGAAATTTAATTATTTGTTGCAAAATGAACTTGCCTCATCGAATGTTTTGCTTGAAAATTTCAAATTTATTTATGGAGGATTGGCGACAAAGCCTTAAACCTTGGGAGTAGTGATTAGAGTATAGTCAATCAATTGAGTCTCATCTTCGATTTCAATGGAGTAAAATCCATTTTCAGATATCTCCACATATTCAACTGTAGTTTATGATACGAGTTTGATTTCAATTTAATCGATATTGATATCTTATCTATCGGATTTGGCAATTCTAATGAATCCACTGCAGATGATTGTATCCTGAGCAAGTGTGGCGATGACCAATAATAATAATTTAATCATAAATAAAAAATATAAATCAGGGCTAGCAATGATATGTTCATCGTATTTCAGATGTCCCTATCTTGATTTCATCATGTTATTAATCTCAATAAACTATTCATTAATTAGTCGATCTATATTCTAAAATTTATGGGATAATTAAAATTATGCAAACAAGCCACACACCTTCAAGAGGTAGAACGATAATAGATGTTTTGCTTTAAAAAAGAGCAAGAAGTTCTTAAAAATAAAAAGTTGATGGAATTTGTGTTTAAGGGAAGAAGCTTTCCGCTTAGCCAAAAGGAAAAACAATCAAAACAGAATTTCACGATTACTTAATTTGTGAATAAATTCAAACTATCCAATCAAACAAATAAACTTTGATACCGACTTTCAAAAAGCCATCGATATATAATATATAGTTTACAATACCTAAACCAAAAAGGAAATAATAACCAAAATCTACTGAAAGAACTTGATTATATAATATAAAATGGAAATTATCAAATTGGGGTCTATTGTTAGTATTTCTCACTTGCAAGATGATGATGCTTTGATTGGAGGAGATGGTTTTATAAAGAAGTAATAACTAAAATAAATTAGCTCTGTGATACTAAAAGGTATGTCCCCATTGCATAAAGCAAATACTAAAGATTTCACAATTAGTTACTACAATTAAATGAAGTAATGAATTTGTATATGTAGTATGCCAAATTGTCTATTTGTGGTGTGTCCGAGAACATCTTCGAATGTTAAGAAATAGGAAACTGAGTAATTATTTGCTTCAAAATAAAAAGGATTTGCATAAACAGGTGATGATGTAACTGATTAAAAGAGTGATGTGACTCCTGCATAGTCTTAGGTATTTCTGTATTTGAATTAAGATTAAATCACTTGCCCACTCTGTTCCTCCGTTATTATCAGAGAAAGAGGTTAAATCATTTTCAATTGCATTATTTGGTGAATTTGAATCTGATGTGGAGGTATATACTAAAGAAAAAGGTAATCCATTAAAGTATGACTAACCAATTTAATTACTTCATTTGGCATCATATAGATGGTTATGTTCATTATAGGATAAGGAAGCAAAATTTGAGAACTAAAACTTTAGACTTTCTCTAAGTGATTATGCAAGTGATGCAACATTATTTAAGATTGTTCCATCTTTTAAATATCAGAAAGAAGGAGATCAAATTGTTTATTCATCTGAGATAGTTAAAATTATTAGAATGTATCCCTTATTAGGAAAACCTGCTTATTTACATTGTTCAGGAGAAATACCATCAAAAGCTATTAAAGATGATATCAATATGCTTCACATACCATAGGCTGGAAAGATTCAGAAAAGAGAAATTAATGCTTCTTTAGAAGAATAAACATCTTGGAAGATAAATTTATTTTCAAGTGAAATGCCAGTGACAGGAGATTTGGTGTGGATACATCATTCTGAATCATACTCTCAATTAGCCATTGATTATGAATAAGATTTGAATCGTGCAAAAATATCAGTATTTTAGAGTGATCCAAGTGAACTTTCATTTGATAATTATAGTGGTAATGCCTATTCATTATGGATAATTGAAAATGAAGATTATAAATTTGGTGGCCCTTTCCTTTACTCTAATGGTTATAGATTAAAGCATTTTCATACAGGACTTTATTTGGCTTGTGTTCGTAATATTCCTATGGATATGGAATAGGTGAAAAATGATCCTTATGGAAAGAAGAAAATTACTATTCCAAAGAGTAAAAGGGTGCCTGCTACCTTTTCATTGTAAGTTGTTCCGAATAAAGATGCTATATTCACTTTTGAACCATTAAAATCTGTTGAAAAGAAGGAGATTGGTTCTGATTTTATTTAGATAAGAAGTTAGAGTTAAAATAAATATATTGATGTTGTTAGTAAATATCATCCTGAAGGAGACATTCTTAAACCTGTAATCCTGAATAAAAAGAATGAGCATGCTGTTTTTAAGATATTCAAAGCAAGCAGGAGTGAAACTTAAGAAGTTCTCTTCCTGGATTCTTGTACTAAATAATTGAGAAAATATTTACATTATATAAGGCTGCCCTTTAAATTTGAATAAAATTAGTAAATTTAATAAATGCAAGATGATTAGGAATTACTGAAAGTTAAGAATAAAAAATTAAAAACTGCTGTTAAATGTATATAAATTTTGGATGAATTTGTTAAGTAGAAAATATTCAATTCCAGCCCTTAATAAAAATTTGGATTCATATCTCCAAATAGATAGAGATTATTGAGAGATTAACATTTTCTAAAATTATTACTCTAAATTCTGACAACAACAGTTGATAAGTAGGATTTAGAAGCATGGTGTAATAAAAAATCTTCTTAGAAAGTTGAATAATCATAATAAATATTAACTGCTAATACAAGGAGGAAGAATGCTTCTGGAATATCAGAAAAAGAAAAGCAAGAATTATCAATATCGAAGGTAGAAGTTTGTAATGCGATATTCATACTTCTACATACAAGTGTAATTAATAATTCATAGAATTAATTATATTTATTTGATTGTCTACCAACTTACTAATTTTATTGTAAATATCTATAAACTGCTATTAATTTTGTGATTGAGATGGTAAGGAGTAATTAAAGAATACTTTTGAATTTATGTAACAATTTGCGAATAGAATTTGATTATTTAAAAAATGAGGAGATAGTTGATGATATGTCTAAGAAAGTCAAAGTTTTGATTAATTTTTATGAAAAAGATGCTGGTGTACATTAGGATACAGCTATTCCATTCAAAGTACATGATAGAATCATTACAAGACCTATAAATATTGTTTAATATTTCTTTAATTTATTAATTGATGATTTGGCATTTAATAAAGAACTCTATATACGATTCTTAAGAAATATTTGTAGATATAAGCAAAGTGCTATTAGTATTAATTAGGAGATGCTTTTTAAACTTTACAAAAAATTTTGTAAAAAAACAAATATATTATCAATTGAGATGGAGAATGGTAAAATAATAAACAAGGATCCTATTTATTAATAGGAGCTTTTGCAATTTTATGCAGAGGCTGCATATGGAAGAAATTATTTATGGAAAGAAGAACTATGTCCACAATTTAAATAAGACTTTCTTATTAATTAAATTTGGGAAGCCTCGCAAGACTAAGGAGTAAAAGAAGATAGACTAAGATCGAATTGGTGTAAGTTGAGTCGTTCATTGTACATAGATTAATAACCATTTCATTAATTGATTGTACCTAATTTTTGTCGATTATTTCATGAATGTCCTTTAGAAAAGGATATTTAAGAAAACGAGATAAAGAAATAGTTTTAGTTAAAAAAAATGTTTGGATTCCTTAAAGGAAAAAAAGATAATATTCTGAAAGCTATTGATAATTCATTTTCTCAAGATATTTTGAATGATGAATTAATCTACAATGCTTCTGAACAAATATTGACAATGCTCCAACTTAATATAATGCCAAAAAGATATTATAAGAAGATTGTGAGGTATTTAGCTGAAATGTTTGTATACGATAGAAAAAATCTTGATTATCTTAGGGCAGCAGTAAAGAGTTATTAAAAAACAGTTGAAGAGAGAATAAAGGGGAAAGGAAAGGTCACAAATATGTTGTCAGATATGTTAAAAATAAACAAGGAAGAGCCAAAGGAGGTTGTAGAAGAAGAGGAAGAGGATTAAAATTTATATGACAAGCCTAAATTATTTTTAAATCCAATAATGAGGGGATTTATGACAATGAGTAACAAATTGGAAGGAATGATATCATTACCTAAATCATAGTAAGAAATTGAATTTAAACTTAAAGTGTGCTCTATTTTGGATCATTTTTTGGATAGAAGACAAGATTTTCTAATATCTAATATTCTTGTATTTTTTTAGAAATATGAATATTAAGATGATGATCTTTCAGATGAAGAGGAGGATTAGACAGAGAAAGCTGGTCCTAAAATATTTGATAATAATTTCAAAACTCTAATACCACCTGTGGCAAGAACAGGAATTAATGATATAGATGAACCACAAGAACCAGTTTAGGATGTGTTTTAGATTTAGATAAAAAAACCACCCACATTTATAAATTATATAAAACATCATAATGTGACAAGTTTTGAGGAATTTGAGGAAATAGACTAATATTTAAGTGAGGCTCAAAAGGATATAAAATAAGATCATTTGAAAGAGAATCAAGTTGCAAGTTTATTTCCTTATTTGATGTCCACATATTATTTAGTGAAGGATCAAGTATTAGAGGAACGTTGTTTAAATGTAATAATGAGAGTTTTCAATTAAAGAGAAGAATTAAAGGAGAATATCAAAAAAGTATAAATAATATTTGATGATGATAAAACTGCAGTATATGGATTTGTAGAAAGAAACTTTAAGCATTTAAGTATTATTGCTGAATAAACTGAAATTTGGTTAACAAAATTTAAAGAGGGACATTAGGCTGAGGAATTAGGGAAATGTAAGTAGATAATTGGGTAATTAAGTAAATGTATTCGAAAGAATGTTTAGGTTGATAAGGAAGAATTAATTATAGAGGAAGTTAATGAATTATAATTTGATGAAGAAAAATAATCAATAATGAACTTTTTGAAAGTGCATGAATTGGTTATTAATTTGATTTAAAATGGAATGAGTCATTTTATTGATGCACTTATGTAAGACACTATGCCTAGAGAGAGAAAGGAAGAACTCTAATAACTATTTGAAAATGCTTTTACATTTTTAATATACTTTTGCACTAATAATAAAACAAATTAATTATTATTACATTCTTTTATAGAAGTAATATTATAGTATGTACAATATGATGTTGGATAAAGTAAATTGATAATTGAAATATACAGAGACAACCCAAGATTATTAAACACTGGATCTAAATTCTTGTTACATAGAATAGTAGAAGTTATTGAAAAGGAGGGTAGATAAGCTAAATATATTGATATGTAATAATATGAATATTATTAGTTTAATTAATTTGATGATTCTTTCAGAAAAGTATATATTAGAGAATCAATTATTAATTTTAAATACTTTTCTTCCAATGCGCGATTTAAATGAAACTGAATTAAGATTGCTTTACTGTGAAGGCAGTAAACATAAAGATTTACGTTTTTATTTGGATGATTAATTCATTTAATAAGAAGAAAATCTATTAATTAAACTAGCAGCAGTCGATTGGAAAGATTCTTATAGAGATGAACCATTTTGGTATCATGAAAAGGTTTTATAAATGCTCTTATAAACAGCTTTAATTGATAGTAGTGTACGAATTTATGATCCTAATGTATCATAAAATGAGGGATTCAATATTAGTGTATTTAAGTTAAAAAAAGCTATAAAATCAAGTTATTTGATTGAAATATTAAGATAAGAGGATAACATGGTTGAAATTTAACAAAAGGGTGTATAATTTATGTCATTGTTAACAATGTAGGCAGGAAATTTATAAGAAGATTAATTTGACAAAAGAGAAGGATTTACAATCATTAAACCTATTGCATGTGAATTTTTAAGATTAGTTCATATTGCAAGTGAAAAGAATAATGCTTAAGAATGCCAATTTTCATAATAAAGTAGATCTTTCATTCTTTTTATTGAGTTTGAAATTAAGAAACTTGATGCCATTAATTAAAGTCTTAATTATTAATCTAGTTATGTCATTTACATTGTAGAATATGTTATACCTCTAATCATAACATATCATTAAAGAATTTTGAGTGTTGCACAGGGTGATGTGAAAAAGGCAATCCAAACGTTTTCTGTTTCTTTTGCAAAAGCATTGTGTAAATCATTATACTAATAATTATTGAAAAGATCATAATTGATTTTAATAAGTAAATTAAGAGAGTATTATCCAAATGAATATTATGAACCTGCGTTTTTATAAGATAATCCTGCATGTATATTACATTTAGAAGAGTAGATTGAGTACAAAAAGGAAGATATAATTTTTTAATAACCAATAGAAGAGTTATAGAAATCATCTGTTTAAAAGAAATCTCAACACAAATCAGGAAATATGTTTAGTAGTCTTGGTGTTAATTTAAATATTAATATAAGTCTTAATAGTAAGAAGAGTAAACATAAACGCTAAGACATGAAACCAACACAATATGAACTTTAGTGGATTAAGTTTGTAAATGAAATGACTAAATCTTAAAAAATGGAAGAATAAATTGAATTAGAAAAATAGGCTTTAGCCGATGCCATTATTGGAGTAGATAAACTTGTAACAGAACCTTGTGATATAAAACCTAAGCTTGAATCTATTTTGAAGAAATTTATTAATTTTTTGTAAACAGCAGTTCTTTAGCAGGAAAATAAAGGAACTATAATTATTTTATTGAAAATAATGTCAAAAATAATAGAAAAACATGATACTGATGAGGAGAAGAAAGTTCATTATTAAAAATTATTAGATAATTTAGGAGCTACAAGAATGGTACTTAATGTCATTACAGATTATGCTAAGTTATTAAGCAATGAAATGCTATTTTATATGATATCATTTATTAATGTATTGATGGCAGGGGGCAATACTTAAGTTTAGAGTAACATATACACATTTTGTTAAACCCAATAGAAAAGTGAAATAATGTTTTAAACTTTTGCAAAATATTTGGAAAGAGCATCCAATTAAAGCAATGAGGAAAATGAAGATGAAGAAGAAGTTGAAATTTAGAAGAAAATAGTAAATTCTATTCTTAAGTTTTTTTAAAATTGTGCTGAGGGTCATTATATCGATATGCAAAACTATATTAGATATTAATTTAATTCAAGGGCATCAAAGGATTTAATAAATTTAGTTGCTGATCTTTTCAAGAATTATGAAAGAACTGCACAAAATTTTGGCAATTTATTATCTTGTATGGACACACTAAATGAATTAGTTTAGGGACCATGCCCTGAAAATCAAATTGCAGTTGCTGATTCTAAATTTTTTGATGTGGTTCAGGAAATGTTTCCACTTAGAAAAATGTAAACTGGGCCAGTAAAATAATAGACTACAAAAAGAGTTGCTTAAAAGAAAAGAGGAAGTTAAGTGCAAGCTGTTTAATAATTGAGTAGAGGAATGAAAGCCTAATTATAAAATAAAATTCTTGTTCTCGTTTTATCTTTATTAGAGTAAAGAGAAATTAGAGGGAAAAATTCTATTATTAAACGAGTAATGAGAGTTCTACCAATGAATGTATTGGAGAGACATTTGAGTAAGATCTATAAAAAATGGTTTAAAAAATACTAAGGAGATTATAATATGAGTGCATTTGATCATATAAAAATGGATGCTGTATAAATGTAAGAAGATGATCCCAGTAATAGAGATTGTGAAGTGATAATATAAAATGGGTTTTATATTATGTTCCTTATTTGCTTTTATATGGAAAGTGATGAAGAGATAGAGTCATAATTTTTACTTTACAACAAGCAATATCTTCGAACCCAAAATAAGGAAAACTCACTATTTGATCCTAACTCAACAATAGGATAACTGTTTGCTTTAGGAATGGAGTTATATGAAATGTCACTTCTGAAAACCTAATAAATGCTTATGGATATAACTCGGAAAAAACAAGGTGAAGAAGAAGCTCAATTAGAGTAATAGAGGATTAAATAGGAGGAAAAGAAAAAGAGAGTGAAAAAAGCATTTATGTTTTTCCGATCTCATACAGCACATATCGAAGTAGTAAGGGAGGATTAAATAGAATTAGTTTTTTTCCCATTACTACCTTTTAGTAAGCTGAATAAAGATGAAAAATCATTATTTCAGCAAACAGTAGATCGTTCATCAGCTAAATCAAAAGTGTAAGATTTACTTGAAAAAAGTCCAGAATTCATTTAAATAATGCGTCATGAAGAGGAAATGCGTCGTTTTTACAAACAATATAAAATAGTTGGTTTTTTCGCAAATTATATCCAATTATGGAAGGATCTTGCTTTCTATTTGACATTAGTGATAAACATTATAATTTTAGGGTCTTTCTCTCATAAATCTGATCCTGAAAAATCTGATTCTATTATAAATGATGAAGCTTTGTAATAATATGTCTTCTTTAGAAAAGATGAGTGGACTTAATCTGATACCCAAAGACTAATAAATGCACTTGGAACTGCTATGACTGTATGTTCTTTATTTGTTGTTGTTTTTGTTTTAGCAAAAATAGCGCCTTTGATTATTAAGAGGGCATTAGAACGCAAACCTGTATTTGAAGGATAAGTGGGGACAATAAAGTTATTGCTAAACTGGTTAGCAAAATTCTTTTTTGTACTTTTCTATTGTCTTTAAGATTTTTCATTGGTCTATTATTTGGGGTATGGTACATTAGCTATTATTGGAACACTAATACATCCATTTTTCTTTTGTTTTCATTTAACAGTTATTTTGATTCGTTACCCTACATTAAGAAATGTTGTAAGAGCTGTCACGATGCCTTGGTAATAGTTAATATTAACTTTATTACTAATTATAATCATTACTTATGTATTTACATTAATAGCTTTTTATGCCCTGTAAGATTCATTTGGATTAGATTGTAAAGAAGTTTATCTATGCTTTTTACAAATATTTGATATGAATTTTAAAGTGCCTGGAGGTATAGGAGGAAGCATAACTAATAATAATCCAAGTCCAATTTATGAAGTCTTTAGATATCTATATGATCAATTAAACAATATTCTATTAGTTATTATTATGGTGAGTATTGCATTTGGTATAATTATTGATACATTTGGATAATTAAGAGAGGAAGAGAATGCAATGACTGCAGATATTAGAGATAAATGTTTTATTTGTGGATAAGAGAAGTAATAATATTACTAATATTTAGTATAATATTTGAGAGAAGTTCTGATGGATCCACTGGAGGATTTAAAAATCATATACGTTAAAATCATTATATGTGGAATTATTTGTATTGTAATTTATATTTTTTATATATTAGATATTGCTTATTTATAATGGAAAGACCCATAAGATTATTCGGGAATAGAATCATTTGTTGATAAAAAAATAATAGATATAGACTTAAGTTGGATACCATTTGGTAGGGCAAGAGAACTCTAAAAGGAGAAGATGAATAAGAAAAATAATTTAAAGCATTGGATTAATCTAATGAAAATGTTTTGTAGCTTTGTGATCATTCTAAAGATATTGTAAATGCACTTAAGCTAAAAAAGGAATAAAAAAAGAAACATGAAAAATTAAACTCATAACCTTCAGTTTTAAAAGATCCCCTTAGATCATAATAATCAATGATAGCATATTAATGAAAAAGAAAACATATCATTTTCTTACTCCATAAACTTATTATATCGTTAAGAGATTAGTTTTTATTTTTAATTTCTTTCTCCTCATTTACTATGGAATAGTGGGTAAAGGAAGTTCTTTACATAATTTATCTGTATAGTAATCACTTAATGATACTGATTTACTATTTTTATTAGAACTACATTCAATTGATACTTTTGAAAATTCTTAAGTTCTTTATTCTGATTCTGAACGTTATTGTGCTGATTTTTCTCTTTCCATTTTTCCCATCATAAATCGTTCAAACATTGGATATCTTTCTGTTTTATTTGTTCTTCCTCTGCTTGATAAATTTTTAGGTGTATTAGATGGTTATTAATTTGATTAAATTTATTAACTTCCTAAAGAAGTAGTATTATTTATTGTGGAAATATCTTATTTTTCATCTTCAATTGTTAAATTTACTTTAATCTCACTCATAATTGATTAGGTATTTAATTCTATTAGTTATGCTTGAAATTAATCTGATGAAATATCAGCACAAGTCATACCCCCAGATTAGATAACTTAATCCAATAATAAATAATATGCAGTTGTTGCATCATTATGTTAATTTGCAATCAAACATTGATAAATGAATTTTTTTGTAAACCCTAGCTTTTCCACTTAATTGACAACATTCTAATCAATTGGAATTTTGTGTTGTCCTATTAAAATTCCTTATTTTATTTAATAATTGGTCTTATATAAATTAAACCATGGATGTTTTCTTAATTAATCTATATTTGGTCTTTAATCAGGATCAGGATTGAGTATAAATTTCAAGACATCAACTGCATCATTGCTTAAGAAGTTTGGTACTTTATAATTTGCTGCCAAAATTTTTTTGTATAATTGATTGGTATTTGCATCCTCAAATGGTAAGTATCCGCACAACATTACAAACAAAACTACTCCACTACTCCAAATATCTGCCTTGAGGCCGCTATATAATTTTCCTGAAATCATTTCTGGTGCAGCATAGCATGGAGAGCCACAAGCTGTTTTTAATAGGTCCTCATATGTATTTGACAGTCCAAAATCAACAATTTTAATTCTTCCCTTGATGAGTAGATTCTCGGGTTTAATATCTCTGTGAACTATTTTCATCTTGTGTAAATACTCGATTCCTGATAAAAGTTATTAAAATAGGGCACAAGCATTCACCTCTGTTATTTTTTTATTTTTCACTATGTAACCAAAAAGTTCTTTTTAACAGTATTCCATAACTATGAATATGTATTTAGGTGTTTCAAATACTTCATAGAGCATTATTATGTTTGGATGTCTGACAATTTTTAAAATGTGTAATTCTCTCTATACTCTTTCGATATCCACAATATCAACCAATCGAGCTTTACTCATTATTTTTATTGCCACTGTTTGCTGAGTTGGAATATGAATGGCTAATTTTACTTTTCCAAATGTCCCAGACCCTATTGTTTTACCCAATTAATAATTTCCTATGCATTTCATTATAATATTAAAAATAATATTCATTGATGAGAAGCCACTCTCATTCAAAATTTCTTTTGAGTAGTTTTAAGGTCAACAAGAGTATTATTTACTGTTTAAGTGGACATTCGTTGTCCTTATCAGAAAGAAGCAAACAATCCTCGAAAAAATGTGGTAAAATCTGAAAAATAAAAAAAGAGGGTGTATACTTTTCGTCAAAGCCCAAAGTGCATACTTTGTGGTAAAAAAGGTCAGATTCTTTATGGTCAAAAAAGGTCAAAGTGGATACTTATTTCAAAAAGGTCAATGTGCATTATTTTCGGTTAAAAAGGTCACAGTTAATACTTTTTGTCAAT
>JMSD01000039.1:0-17256 GCA_000715435.1 Paramecium caudatum
TAAATATTATATGCCCTAGGCATCTATACTTTGAGGGTGTTTAATCAAAAAATTATACATTGATCTGATTGTTTTGGCTATTAGGAATTATAAAAATTATTATGAACGACTTTGCATATTTGAGTCAATTTCTCAGGAAATTTAATTTATCTACCTGCCATAGGTAATCGACTAAGAATATCTAGAGCCAGCTGAAAGGATAGAATATTATTTTGAGTAAAAATCAAAAAGGAAGTGCATAGGAACGAAGGTAAAGATAAACATGAAAGTTTGCTAGAAATAAAAAATGCAAACTACAGAAAAAAAATCCTTAAGCAGGGAAAGAAATGTTACGGTCAAACTAAATAATTCAAACATGCCAGTGAAAAATACACAATGAAGCAGGAATTTCAGCTTTAAAAATATAGAGCTTTGATTTTAGATATTTGTTAACACTTTAACTTTATAATCCTATAATATATTTATGTCTCAAATTACAGCTTCTTTGCTGAAAGCAGTCAATACTCAAATCTTAGGTATGATCCAATTAAACCCTAGATCTCGATCAGCATATCACGAAGCAAGAAAATATAATAGCTAATCAAGCTAATGAAATTGAATTATTGAAACAAAGGCTAAATCAAATATAGAATCTCTAAACAATTGATCATGAAGGGAGTATAGAAAGTCCGATCGATTCCTTATTGGAATTTCCTAAATAATTATAATTGTTGGAGAATAGATTTAGAAGGAATTTCAAAAATTGCAAAAATAAGTTTAGGATTAGAATATTGGCTCACCTTAGCGAAGATCCTATTAACCTAATACATAGAAAACAGATGATATTATAAAATAACATGAAGAAATGGAAACTATTCTAATTGAATTGGAGCAAAAACTTTATGATAGGAAATAGAAAAAGACAGAATTAGAATAGTAAATACATCAATTAAATGAGGACGAAAAACAACTTCGCGAATTAAAAAAATAAAAATCAGTCATTTGTGAGTAATTGGTTGTTGAAAAAGCATACAATTTAGATGTTAAAAGTGAAATCAAGAAATTATAGGGGGAAAGTTAGAATCTCACAAATATGATGGAGAGGATGGATTAAGAAAGGTAGGAACTTTAAGCACAAATTACAAAAACTTAAGAACAACTTGAGTATTTGAGATCTTAGAATATTGTTTTTGGAATTGGATCACCAGAGAAAGGAGAAACTGAAAAATTGATAAAGATCGATGATTTAGTGAAGTAGCATTAAGCTTTAGATGATTTAATGAATGATCTTTAGACTAAATTAAGTGATAAGAAAAAAACATACAATCTCAAACTTGAATCACAGAGTCAAAGAGATTTAAGTGATAATGCATCATAATCAGCCACATCACTTAAGCCTGCTATCTCTCCTAAAAAGGAAATACTATCTTAAATTGATTTAGAATAGCATGAATGTGAGATTTTACAGTAATAACTTAAAAATAAACGAATGGAAATTCAATCATTAAGAGATATGCTTTTATAAGAAGAAACGCTTGTTTTCAATTTATAAAATCAATTGCATGAAGAGATTGAAGTCAAATTGTCAGTAGAGTCTTAGCTGTCTAAAATTAAGGAAGAACAAAAGCAAATCGTTTTAGAGCCCACATTTACTGCTTAAATGGATGAAGACAAACCATTAATATAGGTATTCGGGCCTCCTTCTTCTGACTTAGAGTTTCAAATTAACACTTTAAAAGATACAATTAAACAATAAGAATCACAAATAGAGTTCCTAAAATTTGAAATTCAATAAAAAGATGAAATGATGGGAATGTCATAGAATTAAGAATTATAGGATTTAACTTATTAAAATTAAGAAGTCGAAAATAGAATATAAGAGTTAAAGTAATAACTAACATATAAGATTAAGAGAAAAGATCAATTAGAGTCAATTGTATTGGAGGACAGCAAACCTAAAAGAAAATCATTTGTAGGAAGTTCTGATTTGTTTGACCTTCAAGAACAATTACATGATAAAAATATGAACATAGTTTCATTGCATGACGAAATCTCTAAATTACAGAAAGTCCTATATGAGAAGGAATAAGAATTACAATAAAAAGATGTTGAGTTGAGATATGAAGCTTTGATGAAAAAAATGAAATTTGTTGTGAGAAAGCAGATGAATTAGTTAAGAAAAACTTGGCTATGGATGAATTGATTCATTAATTAGAAATGAAACTTGTAGAAAAAGAATCTAAATTAAAAGAATTAGAGTATATAAATACATCAAAAATACTTGAAATTGAATCAAATTAAAATAACTCATTTATAAGAGAGAGTTTAGGCAGGGGTAGTGGAATCCATTCATATGATTATGATTCAGATCCACAATTCATCTAATAATAGTAGATCTTAACGGTTTCTCATCTAATTTAGAGTAATTGAAAAGTAAAGTAGAATGTTAGAAATTTGAATTAACAGAAAAAGACAAAATTATTGAATAATTAAAATAATAATTAAATGAGTTGAAGAAAAGCAATTATAATTAATAAATTTTAGCTACACAGGATGTTTCTACAATTATAAGATCAAATAATGTATTATAAGATTAGGCCAACAATTTAGTAAAATAAAATTTAGCACTTTAAGACGTTGTTCATGAATTGGAATATAACTTTTAGAAAAAAAGAATAAGTAAGAAGAATATAAAAATTAATCACCGATACCATGGCAGAAGAAATATAAATAAGATAAATGAAATCAGATGATTTAATAAAGAAGAATTTAGAATTAGACTAAAAAATCCAACAAATGGAATCTAGATTAGTTTCCAAATAACAGTAATACTTCGAATTAGAACAGAGACTTTCATAACATTAGAGATCAATGCCATAACCACTTTAGGTTTTCCATGAAGATTAGGACATAATTTAAGATCATAATTCAAATTTATCTGAACTAACTATTCAAATTGCACAAATCACTGAATCTGTAAGACAATTGAGTTAAGATGATATTGAATTAGAGTTCTTGTAAAAATAAAAGAAAGAAAAACAATCATAAATAGAGCAATTGAAACTATTTATTCAATCATCAACTGATGTGCTATAGGATTTATACATGAATAATAGATAAAATCAGAATTAATTGAGAAGATGAAGGCTGAAAATAAAGATTTTGAAACCTTGATAACTGGTCTTTCAACTGAGCAACATTAATACATCGAAACAGCCTTGTAATCTAAATAGAATGCTCCTAATTGGTTGAATGAAATGCTGAATTGTCAAAGAAATTAAATGAATTACAAAATGGATCTAAGAGAGTTAAAGAATAAATTAAGAATTTAGATTCTCTTATTTTAGACTTACAAATAGTTGTTAAAGAAAAATAAGAAGAATTATTAAGAATCTCATAAGAAAATTATCAACTATCAATTTTAACTAGAAAATAAAACAAAAACGAGACCATCTATTAAGAGAACAAATGCCTCTAGGAGAAAAAGTTGGATTATTAGAATAATAGGTTAATGATTTGTTAGCTGAAGTTAAACGATTAGAACCAGAATTAGCAAAACTCTTTTAATAAGCAGAATCAGCAAAGCAGGTAAAACAAACAAAAGAACAATAAATTGCTACTTTGAGCGAAGAAAGCTCTGTTTTAGATTAGAATATTGGTTTATTAAAAGACGATATTGAGTAAGGAAAAATACTTGAATAATAACTAAAAGAACAAGCTCTTACATTCAAATAAAAGAACGCTTTAATTGAATAAGAAATTAAAATCTATACAGAAATGAACCTAGACAGTGCCAATATTAATAAAAAAATAGAAGATTTAACTACCTAAATCTCAGAGGAAAAGGCTCTGGCTGAACAATTAGAGGAAGAGTTATAAATTCATCAAGAATAAGTTAATTTGTTAGTGCCACAGAAGGAAGAAATACAAAAATTGTATCAATAATTAAAAAGTTAATAGATGATAGAGTTAAAGAATTATCTGATTTGCAAAAAGTCCTTCAAAAGCAACTTGATTCACGAAATTAAGTAGTTTAAGAACTAAATTATATTAAATTATTTACAGATGATCAAGTAAGATAATGTAATGAACTTTAAATTTAAAGAAATAAATTAGAGGATAGTATTAGATAAGAATGTACACTGAAAAATGCAATAGAAGAAAGAGCTGATCGTATTTAATAAGAATTAGAAAATGCTAAATAAGCAATACTGATATAAGTAATAGAACTTGATAAATGGGCAAAAGAAAAAGAGACCAGAGAGGAAGGAATTAAAAAATTACAGGCTGAAGTCGATGAATAAAAAAAGCACTTAGATTAATTAACAGATCAATAAATGAAATAATAACATTAATTGGATATGGTAGCCAAATTGGATAAAGATATGGAAAATTTAATGAAAGATATTTATGAAAAAGAGGGATAAGTATAATAGTATGAAATGATGATGCATTAAAAAGAATTAAAAATGTAAGAATAGAAATAAAAATGTACAGCACTTGAAGAAGAATATAAATTTTATTAGAAAGAAGAAGAAGAAATAAAGAAAAGAATTGCAGATTAAGATGTTTTATTAAGCACTTTTGAAAGAGATTTTAGATAAAGATCAGAGTAAAGAAGTAAAATAGAAGATTCATTAGCAAAAATAGAAATGGATATTAGTGATTTAGAAGAAATGATGAAGCACAAAGATGATGAATATAAAAGGTTATATGAAATTTAAGAAGAAGTTATTAGAGTAAAATAAGAATATTATAGTATTTAAGGAACTGTAAGAGAAAAATAAGAATAAATTTCTGAATTTGAAAAATAAAGATCGAAACTTTCAGGAGAAATACTTAAAGAATAAGAGTAGATTACGGAAATCAATTAAGAGATCTATTAAATATAAGTTAAGGAAGAGGAGATGAAATTCTAAATCAAGGAAAAAACAAAAGAATTAGAATCTTTAAATGAATAATTTTGAAAAGTGGATGATGATATTAGAATGATGGAAGCAATGATTTAATTAAAAGAAAAAGAATTAAATTAATATTAGAAGAAAAAGGAATCATTGATGAAAGATTTAGAGTAAACTAATACCTAAGTAGTTGAAGTAAAGAAAAGACTTAATAAAAAAAAACTACAAAAATCAGTTATAATTGATCCATCTGATAATGATATTGTTGAAGAGGAAATAACTTAATAAATTAGTTCACTTAATACAAAAAATCTTAATCTAAAAGATGATTTACAAAGATTAGTTCAATCTTAAAGCTAACCAGTTTTCTAACCATTCTAAATGGAGTAGTCTGCCCCCTAATTGAATAGATATAACAAACATTGAAGGAAAGAGAAAAAAAAATTGAAATGCTAGAGAACACAATCTAAACTCTTCAATAATAAAATTAAGAGAGAAATAATTCAGTTCCTTCCATGTTTTAATCAAAAATGACAGTTTAACCAAGCTTTTATTTTGATGATGATCCACTTTTACTTGAACTGTAAGATAAATTTGGAAAAGAAAGTGAAATGCTCAATGATTTACAAGATAAACTTAAGCGAACAGCAGAAAGACACCATGAACTAGCACTTAAACTACAAGAATGGGCAGATAAGGAAAACAAATTGGCCAGTGAATTAGAATAGCGTAGAACTTGCGTAGAAAAAATAGAAAATGAATTACAAATTATATTTTAAAAACTTAGTGATAAAGAAATGAGAAAGTTACTATTTTATAAAGAATATATTAATTAGAAGTTGATAATTAAGAATTAATAGAATAAGAAGTAAGTTCAAAAAATAGAGTAAAAGAGAAAAAAGATTATGTATAAGTACTTTATAAGAATCTCATTGAAATGGATGAAAAGCTTCTTTAATTGAGAAATAGAATGGGTGTTTATTAAAGAGAGGGTAGATAATTGGCAGAATAAGTAGAAAATTTAGAGAATGAAAAAGAAATGAAATAAGAATCATTGCAAGCCATCTAAGAGGAACTAGAAGGTTTAGAATTAGAAAAAGGAGAGAAGGAAACATTAATTGAAACAATAAAAAAGGAAATACAAGAATAAGGAGTTGAGAAAGATAGATTAGAAACTTAATTTGCATTTACTCACAGCAAGAATCAATAACTTAAATAATTTATAGGAATAGAGGAAGCACTTTATAAGAGATTACACATAGAATTGGAAGTTTCATAAAAAAGAGATTAAAGTAAATATGAAAACAGATTTGTATCTGATGGAACTTAAACTCAATATGAAAGTGATTAAATTGAAAGCTTATTAGATCATTTAATTTGCAGAAGATCACAAAAGCTGAATTACAAAAATTAAAGTAACAATGCTTAACTACCCTAACATCTATTTATAGTTCTAATAAAAATTAAATTTCAGAGAATGTATATGTTAGAAATATTATTCAATTACAATAAATATTGATATAAACATAAGAAAGTGAAAATTTATTACTTTTAGAAAAGTGTCAGTCAAGTAAAACATTGAGAATTTAATCAGAAGAATTAAATTTTAATTAATATGAATTAGAGCAGGTAATATAAATAATAATTTAGATTGATACAATGATGAGTAAATCATAACTTGTAGAAATTTCTATTAATGAACATTGTCTATAAATAGGAGACCTTAAAATACCTAGACAATGGATTATGGATAAATATTTTGATTATGATAATGTCTTGTTTCCTTTAGGTGTTTTGCATATTGTGTATAAGGTAATTTAATTATATATTTTTAAGGTTTCCCTTTGTTAAGTAATCACTCTTTCATTGACTGGTACGAAGATTATACAATTATATTCTTAAATTTGATTATTTAATATTAATTATGAAACATTAAATAACAATATAATTGAGAGAGAATAAATAATTCTATTGAAATTTTAATTTATAATACTCTTTCATAATGATTGTTGCATGAATTTTATGTCTTCTGTTAGTTATTGGCATTTTTCTTTGGAAGCTAAATTTAGATATGTAATAGATTAGCCCTAAAATATATCATAATTAAAACCTAGAATGCTTTCTTAGATTTCTTATTTTTAATTTATATAACATCTCCAGTATAATTTATTGCTTCAATATCTTTATATAATAGACACCATAATTTTAAGTGTTTATTCTAGTCAAATAAAATGACACTTTAATCTGTCAAAATAAGTGAATAAAATTTTTTATCCCTTTCAATTTAAACAACTCTTACCATTCTATGATGAGACAATTATCCTTTTTTAATTCCCTTTATGACTTCATAACTTTCTCCATCAATCCAATCATAATCTTTAAAATAACCATCACTTTCATAAAAAGATCTAAGATATCTGATTCTTTGATTATTAGGTTAATCTTCAGCACTTAATTAATTCTTTACTCCTTCTGATGTCTTTGATATTACATCCAATACTCCTGTTACTGGTTTTATAATCAATCCAGAAGTACCTTACCATAATCCTTTAACAAAACCAGATGCTCCATCTTATTATGCACCTTAAATAGGTTTACTAAAGAATCCAAATACACCTCCTGCCACTCCTTTTGCTAATGAGACAGATCCTTCAGCTAACCCACTACCTACATTTTTAGCTTATTGCTAGTTTTAAATTTATCTTTATTGTTAATAATTTTCATCCATCGTTACTTTTGTTAATCCACTTGAAATAGTACCAACAACATTCTTAACACTATTAAATACACCAGATACTGTGTGACTCACTAATGATCCTGCACCTGATATCATCCCCATTCCACCTTCTAATGGTCCTTTTGTAAATCCTTCTATTGGTCTCTCCACTAAATCTTACATTCCAGAGACAAAGTTTTTCAATAATTTAGTTGGATTACCTATAGCTGCTAAACTGCCCAGAATGGCTGGTAATTATTAATAGATATTAGGTAAGTAAATATTTTTCAATCTTATACTTAATCCACTTAAACTGTCAAATACATCATCAATCTTAATTCCTTTTAAATTTAATTCAGCTTCATCTACTGATACTAATTAAAATCCTAATCCAGACAAAAGAGAGGTAACTTATGTACTATCTGAATCTTTATCTTTCTTTCCCCATTGAACTGTTATTTCAAGGATTATTGGATATATTGTTAATTATCCTATATATGTTGGTATTAGTTTTTCAGGTAAGGGACATATTTTCCAATCAAATTTAGGTTAAATTTTTTATTGTTGAGTTTCTATAATTTCAGTTATCTTATTAATTGTTTAAAGTACTGATTTTATAAAGACATCACTTATTTTTATTGCTAAACAATTAAATTCAACTGAAAATTTATCAATTAATTAAACTTATTTAGCTTAAAGATTCATTTATGCTAATACATTTATAAGTGGCATCATTTATGTTTTTCCTCTTGGAAGTAGTGTAAGCACAACTGGGAATTGAGGATAAAGTTATGTAGTATTATCAATTTACAAAGCTTGAATCTTAAATTGGAATACAGCTTTATTTGATTTCTTGATTAACATAATAGCTTCACATTAATGTAGTACAATATTACAAATTTCCAAAGGATATGGTTAATGATTATCAATTAAATTTAAATGTAATTGATTCAACATTATATTAAATTTGAATTAAGATTTGTCTTTTACACCCTTATTTTGATTCTATTCTTTGTATCCTAACAATTCCTCTTCTGTTGAATCATAAAATTTAGCATGTCTTGTATAACCTTCCATATCAATAGCCAATCTTAAGTATATTCTGCTTTCACTGTTATTTTTAGATCTTACAACAAAGAATCTACCTTCAGTTACTTTATCGATGATCAATTAATGCTCAAGTATTTCAAATTATTTATTTTTTGGTCTTATGTGTACTTCAACTTCTTTTTGACGAGAAGGCTCATCAAATGCAAAGAAGCATTCCTATGAATATTCTAGTTCTGCAGGTATATTTAATACAGTAATATCTACCATTTTACTAAAATTACTAATTCTATAAGGTGTTTAATCATGTTTAGTTTCACTTAATACAACAAAAAGAATTCCATTACTTTCATTGATATCAATTTATATAAACTTACGAATACCTGCAAATTTCTAACTTCTTAATTAAAGATAAAATACACCAACTTAATTACATTCTACACTACCACTCCAATTCCAATTAAATCCTTCAATTAAAGTCATTTAGAATGTGTATATTTTATCACTAAAATTAGGAACTTTATCACCATAACAAATTTCAAATGGTTTTCTTTCATGTGGTTTTATTTCTTGAGCAGTATAAAATTATTTAATACATGCACTAAATTCACAATTATTAACCAAAATAATTCTATTTTTAACAGTTACTAATTTTTAATAAGTTTATTAAATAAGTTTAATTTCTGAAGTCACTGCTAATGGCACAATATAATATATATCTGCTTTTCTGAATATTAAATCACCAACAGATGTACCAATTGAATTAATATAAGCTGAATTCAAAGAAAATATTTTTGGTGTATCCCTTGAAGCAAACACTAATTCATTTTATTCATTTGAATCATTCAAGATTAGTGGTCTTGATTTAGATCCTGATCTTTGTCCTCCAATTAATTCATATTGAGCATTCTTACCTTAAAATACAATATATTCATATTCAGTTTCATTTCTTATATATTCCTTACAATAAAGTACAGCACTACAAAGCCCACTCTGATCAAATTGTGGATAATTGTATTCCAAAATGAATGTACTTTTACCTCCACTACTTCCTTACCATTCTTCACCTTAAATATTAATTAGATTCTATTGAGATTTGAATGTTCTACTATTTAATAGTGGTATTGGATGACTTGGTTTATATGCCTCAATCTCAACTCTTATTGCATGGCTCTACTTAATATTCTGTAGTAAATGTTCATCAAGGAATTATAGTGGTTGTAATCTATGATTTTCCCCTATAGTACTCTCATATAATACAGAAAGTTTTATTGGAAATGGTAATAAATTTTATAATCTAAAATTAGGTTATACATAGATAACTAATCTCCCATTAAATGTTGGATCCTTACAAATACTCAAAATAACTATGAAATTCTTATTTAACCATAATTTAACACTCTCATGATTTTTATGACATTATCTCATATATTAAAAGTTATAAAATTATGATTTTTCTTCAGGATTCTAACTTTTCCTTAAACAAAATTCGAAATTCAATAAATTTTATGGAATCACCAATTAATTTGGCTAACATGTACTTTATTTGATTTTTCAAGAAAAGCCTACAATTTAAATTCATATTTATTATCTTTTTTATCCTTGAATACTATATCCAAATGAGTCTAAGTATTGTTTTAAACCATAAATTCTGAACTGACATAGATAACTCTTTGATTCTTCGTTGCATCAACAAAATTCTAAACAAATACTGGTGAATTTTCACCCATTTGTTGTACCTTACTGTGTAACTTATCAATATTCCAATTTCTAACTTCATAAGGGAATCGATCACCCTAAATCTATAATTAAACATAATTATTAGATCTATTAGACTAAATATCAAATGGTTTATATTCATTAAATTAGGCAATTATAATATTCTTATCATGAGTTTCACATAAAACATCCTGTCCAAGTTAATTGTAGATTGCATTTTGGCATATGATTAACTAACACAATTTATTTACCTATTATTTTTAACTTAAAGTTATTGCATTAATATTGTTATAGCAGAATATACAGTACTCACCATCTATGTTGAAACATTTATATTTACAACATCCTTTAATTATATAAATAAATCATTCTCACCAAAAACCTAATTAACTTAACTCACTATAATATCACACTTTTCTATTAAGGGCTCCCACATTCCAATGTTTTAATTAAAATATTGTAATGCTATGGGCAATGAAGTAGTAAGTTTTGTATTTTTAAAATTTTAATCAAATCTTATTTCAGATTAATACAATCTAAATGTTAATATATATTAGTAATAATTTTCCAAATCATTCAGTATTATTACCTCAATACCATCAATTACTAATTCTAATTTCATTTCACCATTTTATTAAACTTTATCTTCTTATTGTTATTTCTTAACATCATTGTTTGCTATCTGATTAATTATTTCTAATTATGCTTCAATTTATTTTTGTATGTAAAGAATGTCTAAAAAGGCAATTCTGAATTAAAATTTACTTAATGATATTCTAATTTCTTATTTTTCTACCAAACTATCAAAATTTTCAGATATTACTAATTATTATGTTTAATTTATTAGCATAGTAAATGGCCAAATCAATTATCTCTTCTCTAATTCATTAAAATCACAAGTATATAATTATTCTTTTGATGTTAAATATGCTTATACTTGTTCAATAGATACTGTTGTTTTCATTCTATAATTCATTGCTGTTAAATCATACTCATTTAGTCCTTTCTATTTTATAATGGAAAGTAATTCATCAAGATTCATTGTATCAAATGTATTGATTATAATGTTAAATTTACCAGTGAGTGTTAACATTGAATTATCAGTTGAAGGTATAGCAATAGTTACACCTTCTAATTTTATAAATATTTAAGAATCTGTTGGTTATGCTTCATCTTCCTTTGATTAACTTTTAATCATTTCTTAAAACTTATTTTAATAAACAATCAGATCATTGTTCACATAAGGTGTAAGTTACTCTGATTCGAATATTGTTAAGGCATGCAATAGTACTTTTGTTTAAATAGTCAGTAGAAATCTCTCAAACGTCAGGTATAATTTATTATGAGTTTTTGTTGCTGTCGGATTTATAAACATTTCTATTTTACCAGATTCCTTATTTGAATGTTAAATATCAGCTATTAATAATTGAAAATTATTTAATTTTTCAAACTTGGCTTCCTTTTATACTCCAATTAATGGTTTACTTACATAATATCCATTCACTTATTCATATACACATGCATTAAATGATGATATATTGACCTCCAATTCCTTTTTATCATCTTTCTTCATATTAAATCCAATCTGACTATCAACAATTGATAAACGAATTAAAGGTCTATCAATCGATAAAAATATTGAAATATTAACAATATGTAACTTAAATTTAAGGAAATATTCTGAACTACGAATCTTCTTTTCAACATCCTATTTAATTATTATTTTCTACTCCTCTTATGAAATTTAATTTGATTTTTCAGCATTCAAAAGAATATATTCATCAAATGAGTCATTTAATGTAAAGTTGTAAGCAACCAATCTATTGATTAACTTCATTGCTTTTTAATCTATATTCAAAATAAATGGACTCATTTCGGCATTTATATACATCGTTTCATCAGGTTTCATTGCCAAAGTCTTATAATACGGTATCAAATCTGGTAGCATAACTTCTAATGCCAAATTAAAATCACTTGCAATTGTAGATTTTTTGTTTTCAGACTCTCCCTCTATACATAGTTATTTGATTTCTATGCAATAAATATCCTTATAGAAATTATTGATAATTTTTTTATCATTACTTACACTTATTTACCCTAGATTTATTGTCATTAATTAGTTTTCAAATTTATTCCTAATAATGACCTATGGATTATTGATTTAAACATTAATTTTCATTCTTGGAGGATCAGATATTATTTTTTCAGCTTCATTCTTCAATGGATCAATTTTAATTTTACTTGGTGCAGCTTTATCATTCTAATTGACTGAATTTATCATGAAACCATTAGACTTAAAAGAATTTGCATTGAGAAATGGTTCTTAGATATTTTGTATATAATCTATAATTCTCAATACTGGTTATTATTAATAATCTGCTACAATTTGACTAATCTTTGCATCAACTATTATTAGATTTCTATCTAAAGCAGCTCTCTTCGAAAGAGGCTCTACAATAACTATACTAACCTGCAACAATGATTAATTTAATTCTTTAATACCAATAATTTAATTGGGTCTTATTTTATGATAATCTTCTTCTCTAGTAAGAGTATAGGGATGATTTGTTAAATCATTAACTTAAAGATTACCTAAACTAACTTAAATTTGTAATTCATCCTAATATTTCTACATTTGTATATTTGATTTTTCAAACTTGATTTACGCAAATGGAAGCTTACTTATTTCATGAATTATTGAAAAACTTATAGTCTATATTTACACATTTAATTTTAACAATAGATATCTTTTCTCTGCTTCCAAAAATACCTCTTCTTAATCCAGCTGCTGTTAAATCTTTTCATCACTTTATTCAAGATTCAAAAATTGCATCAAATAAGCAAGAGTTTCTGATTTGAAATTCATGTGTAAATTTCCAAATTTTAATTCAATCTAAGTATCTATATTCTTATATGTTTCTGATGTTCTATCAATTTAAGTATAATTTATTTCGATAAGCTCTTAGACTGATTCCTCAGAAGTGATGAGATTTTGCATTTTAGGATCAATATATTATCTCAAAGAATCCTATATTTAAAGTCCCTATAATGCTAATTATAGAATAATAAATTAAGGATCTATTTTCATGTTTAATGAAAGATTGTTAGTTTTAGCCACCAAAAATTATTTGGAATTTGAATCTTATAAATTGATTTGCACTTTATTAATTGTAAATGTAATGAATTTTTCAAATTCTATTGTCTAGACCTTTTATTTAGTTTCTCCTATTTATTCTAATAAAAACTATTCTTAATCTTTTAATGAATGAATTTTATCAACCCAATCTTTAATATGGGCCTAGTTTTAAACTCCAACCTCAAATTAATTATTTTCATTCTAAATGACCAATATATTCATATTAAATTCATCAACTCCTTTAACAACTATCTCTGAATTTTTGATCCACTTAATATGACTTGGTTCTTAGGATTTGGGTGTTGCATAACAATATAAATATGATCCACTTATCATACAAGTATGTTTCACCCATTGATTTAATTACCCTTCCTTAATGAACAATGGACCAACTTTTATTGCATTTTCCATTAATTTAGACTTTTCTATGACTTTTACTTATTTCTTATATTCCTCTGCACTTATGGTAGGAGTAAAACAATCACCTAATTTTGTTAATTTTTGATAGATTGTAGGGTTTAAATTAGTTATAATATCTTATATATTAGCAGTTACAGATAAATTCTTTTAAATTTAACTAGGCATAAGGATATCAAGGGTAATGGTGAAATTATCAACTACTGAGTATTCTATTGCTGATAGATGCCTTAGACTTATACTTGACAATTCTATAGTGTATTTTTCTTATGCACTTACAACACTACTATTAATCTTCACAAGTCCAGGACAAAATATCCATGATTCCTTATTATTGATTGGTAATTCTATGTATAATTAATTCATTGTAACATTCACCCATCTTTGTGATTCTGCAACAACTTTATTGGCAAGAACAACTTATGCATTTTATTTCAATTCTTAAATTCGATCATCTGCCATATTTTTAATTTAATCACTCTACATTTCAACATCTCCAAAATCACTCAATACTGTTATAATATCAGGATGAAATTTTAATTTTGAAGATCTTGTTGTTAATTCAACTTGTGTATTAATAGATTCTAAGATATTAAAATCTAAACAAAAGAATGGCTATTTATTATCCATGCTTGTATTTGTCAAAAACTACTATTAATTAAACAAAATCAACATATCAATAAGAGATACATTTAATTTTAAATCTTTATCCATTTTAAGTTAACATCTTAAATCCTAAAACAAAATTTTTATTTCATCAGTTGCCTTTAAACGTGGATTGCTTAAAGAGATTGTACCTTACTACATTAAGCCTTCAACCTTTATTGTTGTTATTTTTTATCCCTATTCCTCAGGCTGAAAATTCTATTCCAAAAAATTAGCAATTTCATCTTTTTCTTCTGGCAAAAGAGTGGGTGTTTCGTATTGTTATTATTGTTGCTTCCCTTTCCCAAACCAACCAGCAAGAAAACCTTATTATGGCTGTTTCTTCTTAAGGGCTTTTAATCTCATTTCTTCATACTATTATTCCTTAACAACCTCAAGAATGATTAGTTTCACTTCTTCTATTTAAGTTCTATTTAATATTTCTGATAACTCTTATATTTACACTTTATTCAACCCATCTTTAAATTTCTTATCCAACTGCACACTGGATAATATTTGTCTAATTTTTACTTAATCCTGCTAATCAAGTGGTTATGTTATTTGTTGTTATTTTTAGAATTACACTTTAGATCTATTATAAAGATTCATATAATCAATAACATTTAAAATCTGTTATACTTAAGGCTTTGAAAAAGCAATATCTAATTATTGTAAATCAACATTGAATGAAAAGTCTGGTTCTTATAAATTATTTAATTTAGGTGGCTGTACTACCTTACTTTTAAGAGAAAGTCTAAAAATATAATCTTATGGCTGAATCTCTTAACCCAATTTATCCTCATCATATACTTGTAATCCCTTCCATTACCAATACAAACCAATATTACTAATCGACAGACACTTTATTAAGTATTAGTTTTTATTTGTTGTTCTATCTATAAATTACTCTACACCCTATTCATTAACAGTTAGCAAATTGAAATTTTGTAAAACAAACCCATAATTGAAATGTGCATCCTCAATTCTAATATGTATATTTTAAATGCGAATCTGCAGATTTTCAATAACTCGAATTACTATTCTTTACATCATACCATCTGCTTACTCTTAATTAACCAAACGATTCAATAATTTTAGTTTAAAAGTATCCATTTCTAATAATTTATCAGCAGCTGTCACAGCACCAAATTTCCAATCTGATTACTATTATGGTGTAAGAATCAAATAAAGAGTATCCAAATTAGCACGCAAAGGAGCACTTGCTAAGTTTTTCCATGGAATATTCATGTTTAGAGTTCCTAATTTGCTAAACTTCACTAAAAATGGAAGATCTAATTTAAGTAATGCATCTGCTTTTAAGCGTAGATTTTCCACTTTTGCCTCTCCACTCCATATACCGACCTTTAGGGATTACTAATCCAAACCTTCAACGTACTCACCTAATATGGATTAAAGTAAATTCTCAATCAATTTCTCAAACATAATTTATATAATATAAAGTAGATCATATGTCAATATTCAATAATTACTCCTATTTTTGATCTAACAACCAAGGATGATTTAATGCTTACCTAGCATTCATCCTATTTTTTGGATCTAAATCCACTAAATTTCGAATGAAGTCTTTTAGTTCTTCAGAAAATTTATGTGGAAATCGAATGTTACCTTTAAGGATCATCTCTTACATTTCCTATGATGAAAGATCCTCCCAAGGCGTCTCTCCACTACATAATTCATAAGCAAGTACACCAAGTGACCACATATCTGTACTTTTGTCATAATTCTCTCCTCTCACAATCTCTGGACTAATGTAGGCCAATGATCCACATTGAGTTGATCTCTCCTATTATGGGGAATATACTGAATGAGTAAAATCAGCTAATTTTACTTACTCATAGCTTATAAATATATTCTCTGGCTTAATATCTCTATGTATGATGCCATTTCTGTGTAAGTAATTTAAAGCAGAGGCCACCTGCTTCACATATGAAGCAGCCACCTGCTCACTAAAACATGTTTCAGGTAAATTTCTCAACACTTTATGTAATTGACCATGACAACAGTATTCAAGGACTAAAACAATCTCATTACCTATATATTTGTCATCATTACCTGTTTAAAAGAAAGTGTACAATTTCACTATATTCGGATGATTAAGGAGATATTGTATCTTCAATTCTTAAGCAATACTCTTCCACATAGGAGCTATTGCCTGCTTTTTCATAATTTTAAGTGCAACGTGAACCCCAGTATTGAGCTCTCTAGCCAATTGCACTTCACTATATTTCCCCTTCCCAATGAATTAAAGCATTTAATAGTTACTGAGTTAGGAAGGCTTAATGATACTAGTTTTAGATATCAATTTCTTAAATGTCACTTATTCTGCATCAAAATCACGAATATGCAAAACATTTCTATTGATTTCAACCAACTTTTGCCCTGAATTTGCTTTTGCATGTATTCGTTTCTGTGGTTTCTCGTTTTAACTTGGTTTCTTTTTTAGGGTTTTTATTAGGGATTCAATGAATTCTTTTTGATTCACCTTTAGATCAATGAGATCTTATTATGTATGAATTGGAGAGCTTAATTTATTGATAAGGGTGATTCGATTGCTGCTTACTGATCGATGGGCTGATATTTTCTACATTAATAAATAAACGTTATGAATATACAACTAAAAATAATGATTGTAATTATATATATCATGAATCCTATAATAAATATATGTAAAATAA
>JMSD01000039.1:17276-52208 GCA_000715435.1 Paramecium caudatum
ATGCTTAAGGCAAATGTAGCTTCCATTTTCTTCTTTAACTTGCATTATTTTAAACTATATATATTGTATTTTTTAGAAATCATCAATACTTGCATAAACATATCAACTTGACTTATTAAAAATAAAAATATGATTTATTCTTATAATTTATCAAAATAATTTAAACCTGTCTTTGCTTAAATATATTAAGGGAATTATTAGAAACAAAAAATACCAATAATTTCCCCAGCCTGAACTCTAAGATTACTTAGCCCAATTAGCTTATAATTTTTATCGAGCATCATCACTTTTATTTCTATTTAATTTAATCAATTCTTACTTTAATAATTATAAAACTTAATTCATATTTAGATCATTTTCTTTTCTAATTCCATTTCTGATGTCTCCATATATGGCACCAGTTTCACTCATACCATCAAATACTTTCTGAACAACAGTTTGATTGAATTTACTTTATTATTAAGTTGGAATCAGAACTGCTTGTTTTAAAACTGGCTAAGGGCTCAAATTAAATTACTCATATTATTTCAAAATATTTAAGATTCGTTGATCAAAGTCTGTTTAATTTGTTAGGGTATTCAATAATTATTAAATTTAGGCCTTTACTTTCCTTAAATGATTTTCATTTTATTCGACTTTTGCTGTTTCATTTGTATCAAAATGAATAGCATTTGAAAGATTGTACTAAAATATTAAACGATTCATTTGGATAGCTATTAAAGGATGATCTGGCTCATCTTTAAAGTAATTTAAAGTCTCTTGAACTTATTGAGCAATACCAATAACATTCAAAAAATCCTATTAAACAGTATACTTTATTTCCTAAAGCTATACACTCTATTACTAGAGGGACTATTATTAATACATTATTTTAAATTATGATGGAGAAACACACTTTTTTTATTCTATTAATTATATATATATAGTTATTATAAAAATAAAATGATGAAAAACGAACTTTTCACAGAAGGAATAGTGATTCTAATTTTAAGTTTAATGTTTTTTGTGCTGGGATATCAATGGAAGTAGTAGGAGATGAGAGAAAATTCAAGAAGAGGAGCTCGTTATTCAAAGTAGTAGGAGAAAAGTCAATTTTCTGACATATTGACAGATTCAGAATTCAATACACTGCTTGATGAAACAAATTATATTGAATGATCAATATCCATATTAACGATGACTGCAATCAAAATTTTAAGTGTTGTCTAATGAGCACCATTCCCTATCGAAACGATTATTGAGTTAGTTCATAATCCAATTTATCCAGCACATACTCACTCACAACAGCTGGGTCCTTAGAATCTGGTCTTCCTATTCCTATTTTCAAACGAGCAAATTAATCATCCAAGTATTCAATTATTGATTTTAATCCATTATGCCCCTCTGCACTTCCACCTATTTTAATCTTGCTCTTTCCCGGTAAACTACTCAAATCATCATGAACAACCACCATTTTTATTGTTGGTATACTTGCTTTAGCTGCAACTTTCTTGATGGGGTTTCCGCTCAAATTCATAAATGAAACTGGATTAAACAGTATTACATTATCTATTGATCCAATTTACCCATGTGCACAATTCCTCATTTTTACGTTAAATTCCTTAGCAAGGAATTTCACGAATTGCTGCCCAGCATTATGACGAGTAGACTCATAAATTTTACCAGGATTTCCAAGTCCCACTATTAAGTGTGTACCAATAGGAATCTTGTCTGAAGCAAATGAATATCTTAGTTTGTGGATGAGGAAATACATTAATGAAATAAAAAATTTCATTATTTTGTTTGTTAATTTAACGAATGTCAAAGTGGTTAGATCTCAGTTTAACGTGCACTTAAATAAATTTCAATTAATCCAGTGCCCCTACATACTCAAACAGTAATATCCTTATTTAAACTAATTAGGGAGTCCTATGAATCTAGTAGTTGACTTACATAAAAATTAGAGATTTGGATAACTATATCTAGGTAACATCAATGCAGCCAACGATATCAAGTATTTGAGAGAACACTCTATCAATGCAATTGTGGCAGTCATTGATACAAGTGAAATCAGAGTTGATCCGACAATGACTCGATTAGTATAGAATTCTTATATGTAGTGGATCATGGCCGAGGATACTGAGAGTTTCGATCTCTATAGATACTTTGATGAATGCGCAAATTTCATTAGGGACTAAATTAAGAATACCAATGTTTTCGTCCATTGCTATGCTGGAATATCTCGATCAGCATCAATAGTGCTAGCCTATATGATCAAATATCTCGGCTACTCATTAAAGGATGCACTTAAGAAAGTAAAAGGCCATAGACCAATTGTTGAACCAAATACAGGTAAATTTAACTTAATTGTAGGCTTTATGAAATAATTGTAAGAATATGAACATAAATTAAATGTAATTGCTAGACAAGGTAATAGAAACGGAGCATCATTTCACTCAAATCCAAGAGGATCAGTTACATCTTCAGGAAAAGGATAAGTTTAAAGTGCCAAACCCTCTTTCTTGGATAGGGTTTCTTCTGTTCATAGAGAGTGCGAAAGTCCTAATGTAAGTTAATTTATGGTTGGAAATACAAAACAAAAACCTTCAGGTAGCAGTGTGCATGGAGTGAATGTTTAACATACATTTTTCAAATAAGGAAGTGTAGGAAGTTTATTAAAATAATCAAATAATGATGATGTTTTTAGAAAATACTAAAAATAAAAGAATGTAGAAAATATTTGGAATCAGGGAATGCATGGCCATCATAAATCAGCAATGGATATTAAATCTGATAAAATGGAATAAGTAAAATTAACATTGCAAACTTTTGGAGTAAAGAATGTATTTAGTAATAATGGACTACATTATCATCATAAGGGCTTATCCTAGAGTTGATAATTTAATATATTAATATACTAATAATTTGAAATTAAAATGAATTTGAGACCATAGCCAGGCCATTAAAATAAAAATGGAATCAATCCAATCACAAATACCCCTATAGACTATGCCTAAAGAGGAGCACAATAACCATATTATAAGCAACAATACCCTTAACCTCCTGTGTAATACACCTAAAATCCGTAACAGTACTAGAATCCATACTACAATTAAAAACTGCCACAAGTAGTATAACAACCAATGCCAGAAACAGGATAGAAACTACCTCTTTAAAATGATGCTATCGAATTGGATCACATGAATGGGTTTTCAGGGAGATATCGAGATGTTATTCATTTACATCCATAGAAGGAAGCAACTATTGTATATGCATTAGCAGGATTAATAGTGATAGAAAATCTAAATGATAAGCATTAACAATTGTTTCTTAGAGCACATGATATGGATATTAGTGCACTAACTTTATCTAAGAGTGGAAAATATATTGCATCAGGATAAATTGGGTCTCGAAATGCAAAAACACCAGAAGCACCTGTCATATTATGGGATTTTAATACAAGAAAACCAATGCAAATATTTAGAGGATTAAGAGATGAAATTACTAATTTATCATTTTCTAGTGATGATAAATTTATGGCTGCAACAGGTAACATAAACAATTATATGTAGCTTCCAATAATAGTTTTATAATCTGGAATTGCCAAGATTATTCTGTTGTTCATAATAGACTTTTAGAAGTGTCTGTAAATTTGATTACTTGGTGTCCTCCAAGAAGATCATCAACTAAACATTCACAATATCTTATAGTTACATCTCAAGGATCTAATATCTTTTTAAACTCTATGGACTTTGATGTTGCCTCTATGCAATATCAACTCAAATAAGCACCATGTTAATTACCAAGCAGTGGTTTAGTGAGAAATTATACAAAAGCCATTGTTGATGCAAATGGAGATTATTTATATGTTGGAACACATGCAGGAGAAATTTGTATTTTTAGCATCTCTTCATAATAAGGAGGAGTTTTTAAAGCCACTATACCAATTAGTAATAATGGTGTATGGAGTCTCAGTATTTTTGGCAAAAATTTATTTGTTGGTGCAGGAGATGGAAAAATTAAGAAATTATCTGGATCAGATACTCGATGGACTCTCGATAGAGAAATTTGTTTAGAAGGAAAAATAAATTCTTTAACAACTGATCCTTCAGGTAATGAATTGCTTGCAGGAACAACTAATGGTAGATTGTATAGAATCAATACATCTCAATTAGATTGTATAGTTCATACTGAAGGACATTTGTCAAGTATTGTTGGATTATCAGTACCTACTAATAGTTGTGATTTATTTGTATCAATCGATTTTGAAGGTGTTGTAATTGTTTGGGATCTTAATGAAATGTTAGTAATAACAAGATGTCTTCCCTTAAACATGAGTAGAATAAGAGGATCTTCAGTTCATTTAGATCCAGATAGAACTGTTGTATCAGGATGGAGAGATGGCTTTATAAGAGCCTATATGATCACAAACAAACCAGTATCAACATAAAAATGGGAGATTGTAAATGCTCATAAGGGAGCTGTAACTACACTTTATAGTGATTAAAATTATTACTTATCAGGGGGAGAGGATAGCATAATAAGAGTTTGGTCAAAGACTGCCAGACAATTAATTACTCAAATAGCTATTCACTCTAAGGAAATCACAAAAGTATTTCCAGATTTAATGAAACCAAATTTTATTCATTCTTGTTCTGCTGATAAAACCATCTATACTTATGACTTAAAAACAGATAAGAAGGTCATTTAACATTAGGCAAGAAATGGTGTCCTTTTGGATATGACATAAAGAAAAGACAATGAATTAGAATTAAGTAACCATTTATAACTATCAATTAGTAACATGTGGTATAAATATGCCTATCCAATTCTGGGACATCGATATTGTTGAACCTGTAGAGCAAATTGATGTCAGTAGACTCAATACAATAGCCATCAGTCCAGATGGAAAGATACTTGCCACAGGAAGCGACTAAGGAGAGGTAGGAGAATTTATTCTATAAGTAGTTGTTTCTGATTTCTATTATGACTCAATCAATTCTTGGCAAGTATTTGGGACACTCTTAAGGGATTTCAAAGGTTGCATGGACAAGTGATTAAAAATAAGTGCTTACAACTAGTTATGATGGTACAATCTGCTTATGGAACATATATTTATGAATAATAAATAAATAGTATATCAATCAATATTTTGTCAAGGATTGAGTAAAGCCTAACATATTTATAAACTATTACCTTTGGATGAGTAGCCTAACTCACTAAACTTTTCATTCAAGGATTCCACGTTCTCAAAAATCTACTATTACTTTATCCACACCTACTAATTCTGGTTTATCTCTTCATAGAGTTTCTGCTGAAATTTATCGTAGAGTGGAAAGAAGAGATTAGAAAATTTGATAGTTTTTTCATTTTTACTTACCTACAAGAATTTGTTGATCGTATCACACTATTCAACCAACTCCACAGATAAGGTCGCCTAAGTTCTAACCTTTTATAATCCCGAGTCGATTTTCTTCCAAATTTTAAGCATAGATTCGAACTCTTTTGCTTTTTACCCCTTATCCATCTTGATTTTCACAAGTCGAATCAAGGGTCTAGGTTTTTGTTAGGATTCTGAAGATGCACACACTCCCATTTAATTTAATTTATTTAATTTAATAATGCATCATAGAAGCATAAATCATAATAAATCGAGAGTCTCCCTATTAATAATTTGATATGCATTAAATTTATAATATTCTGCAAGGTTTTATAAAACTATATCTAGTACTTTTTATAATAAATTAATTTTGAATCAGATCAAAACTAACCTTTATACTAATTTCCCCAAACATAATTAATTATTACTTTAAGATGAATTATCCCCAAAAGTAGTAGAGCTAACATAGGTAAAGAACTGGAATCCTGCTTGTTGACAAAGATAATGGTCGAAGAAAGTCTCCAAAAAAAACATACTCAAAAGCAATTCACCCCCTGAATTTGCAGACTAAGCCAATGTCGACCAAAAATTTAGAAATCATTACTTCTGAAAGGTATATTTGCAATTAAGCAAGCCAGTTCTGCTACATCTTTTGATGATAACATTGAAGATAATAAAAGCTGTTGCTGCTTAGAGTGTGGCATTCCAAATAAAAAAGCCAAGCGCATAAGAAAAAGGTTTCGAGTTTTCGTCACTTAAATGGCAATTGTTCGACGTTAGCGACTTATTATTCGGTTTCAAAATGCCGTGCTTTGCATTTTATACTTAGTTCAAAGGAAGAAGAAACTACGAATTTCGGAGAAGAAGAAAATGTTTCGATTCAAAACAAAAGTCTTTTTAGATGGATCACCACTCATGTAACCCATGTAACAAAGCCAAATGCAACATTCTCCTTTCTATTAGAATCATGATGACAAGAATCAACAATCCCATTAACATACTTAATCGATTCAAGCTAAAATTATCGAGCAAAGACACAAATAGAGATAATCTGTTCAAGTGTATTTGCAACAGAAACTACAAGAAAAGGGTAATACAATGAATAACATAGACAACCAGGTCAGTTTACCCAAAATTTATGGCAAATGTAGTCAGACTTCGTTTTCCACTCAGATTATATAGCCACTCAGATTTAAAGATGAATTAAAGACCTCTAGGTACAGCAATCATGCTAGATTGATCCAGTAAACTGAACATAGTCCAACAGCAATGGCCTAATCTCCATACTTAAACCAATTCGGAAATAGAAATGACCAGTTAATACAGTCTTCGTTTTGCAAGACTCCAAGACCAGTCACAAAAAGTATTTCATAGGAGGTGGCACTATAAAAATAAATGTTTCATTAAAGAAAAAATACAGCTGCCACTCTTAAGGGCTTAGTATGATTATAACAAAATGTTTCTGATTATTATTTTAATGTTAATATTTACATTAATCTAAGTAATCTACTCACAAATAGCACAACTTTCCCTTGATGGTATAGGATTAAAAGAAGCACTCAATCAATTAATTGAAGACAATCAGCTGGATTGTCAAACTATAGAATTAGTTGTAGCAAGAGGTTTTGGGTAACAAATATTGGATTTGATTGGCAGTGAGCAGATTATTCTAGAATAGCATTTACAATGTGCAAAATCCAGTGTTATCAATGATCTAGTGCAATTTGAATAGCTTAAAAATAAATTTAGTAATTACACCAACTCTGTAAATATTACACCCATCATACTTTGGGCTTAATCTAAAACCAATATATTGATTAAAGTTAAATTTGCGCACAGAATCGATGCACCTGCTTACATTAGTGTTAAGAATCATTAAATTTCTTGTCACTAAAACCTACTTAAGGTTTCCGCAGAATCGGATTAGAATAATGTATTGACATCCTTTTATATTGATGTACCTCTCCAAGAACCTGTCCATTAAAATGTTAACTGGCAGGTGGAGAGTGTGGGAACTATTGTATTGAATATTACAAAGGTGGAGCCTAAATTGTGGTTAAACTTGAGTAAAAGAAAAAATGATAAGTTTTAAATTTGGTGGGATTTGAAAAAATAAGTAAATTCACTAATTAATATAAGATTGGTAAAGATATGGATGATTTTTCCAAATTGCTTGAACATCAGGAGGAAAACAAAACAAAAAAGAAATAGCAAACGACAAAAAAAGTAGATAATAAACCTGTTGGACTTTACTAAAAATTTATAAAATGGATTTAGAGTTGGTTTTCATGAGTATTATATTAAAACTAATCAAATATAGTAAATAATCCTTCTGTCAGATTCAAAATGTGATTCTGATTCAATTTTCACTAAGTTCCACTAAAAACACTAACAACCAAATGATTATTCATTGAGTTTCCATTTTAATTATGAATCTTCATTGAATTATCCTTCAAAAATTGCCTCATATTTATCAATTGCACAAAATTCAATGAATTTATCTCTCACAAAACCTACAATAACAATGCTTTATTTTCGAATTGGCAATGTTAAAAGTTCATTGTAAGTGGTCTACTCAAAATATCCAACATTAAGTACTGGTATCCAATCATTAAATTGCTCGATTGGTAAATGTTAATCTGTTCCAAAAGATATCCCGTAATTGAATAAAGTCTATATAATCCTACACTGTTATTAGCAATTGTCATTTAATTTTTTAAGAATTTATAAATTTTTTCTCTTTCTATCAATAATTTCAGTAACACAATTATTCATTTCACTTTAATCAATACAAAATTCTCCATCAACTACTGTAATTTTATCAGCAATATATGACATTATGGATAAAAAATCCATTTTCAATCCACCCTAATAACCATCATCCGTTCGAGTGTTATTGCCATCAAATTATTAATAATAAGACATCACTCCAAATATATCTTTAAATGGTTTTTAAAATTATCCAAGCATTAATAATTCTCTCTTCAATTATGTTTTTATCGATTCATTGACTGATTATAAACTCTGCTACAATTACTCTATTTCAATAATGCCATCTACACTTAAATCATCAAAATATTCTGCTTTTGGATTTTATTGTTCACATAATATAATAACTTCATCTAAAGGAATGAATGATTCAAATGTATGCCCATTATCACTATGATATTTCAATTAACATCTGCAACAAATTGCCCCTTTATTTTTACAATTTGGATGCCTGCATATCATATTTAACTAATAGTTCGGATGTCTTGAACAATAGATTTAAGGAAAATTAACGAACATAATTTATTTATAATAATCATTCTGTCCTACTTTTAGTCATTATCATACTTTATATGTACTCTGATTCATTGTCTATTCTTGGAGTTTTAGTGGATAATTACTAATATCTTTCAGACAACTAAACATCATTTTTAAATCTAAACAGTTAACTTAAATGTTAATTTGCTTCACTTGTATCACTTTTTTTATAATATTCAATTGCCTCTTCAAGTAGTCCTTCCTATTCATAATGCAATCCTAACAAAAAGAAAGCACATTAATCATCTAATACTGTTAGCTTGTCAAGAGTTTATTCATTCATTTTCAATTCTCCTAATTTAAGTATACATTTTTCATTATTCAATTTAGCACCAAGTTAAAAATATGTAAGTTGAACTTATTAATCTTGAATATTGCACATCCCTAAATGATAAAATGCATCTCCACTTTATTTAACAGTTGCCAAACATTACAAGTAATCTTGATACTTTTCAAGCACATTTAATTATAGGGCCTCTTTCAACTAGTAATGCAACAACTTTTCCAAACATGACACAACTTATTTTTTTGCCCCTTACGTATATATTTCTTAAGCTTCATTTGTTCTATGATCCATTTCATAATGCTATCCTAAATAATAGTAAGCTGGCAAATATCCCCTTTCTATAGACTACTTATAATATTCAACTGACTTTTAGCTATCAGTTTCAATTTAACCTAAATCACAGAGTCCTCTTGCAGTATTTTTTCCCTTTTGAGCATATTGTTTGGCCAAAGTTTAATTTGGTTCCACTATGTATTGCCCATTTAATTTTACACCTTTCCAAAATAACAGTCCAACCTCAAGACTGGCTTCTATGTGATCATGATCAGCTGCCTCTTTCATCAACGTAAAACCCTCTTTCTGAGTTTATTTATCAAGAAATTTAATTTTACCTAATTAAAACTTAGCCTGTAAATCATTTGATTCTTTTATCAATTTTTAATAAATGGATGAAGCCTCGTTTATATCTAAAGGAACAACTTTACCTTATTGGTACGCAAATGCAAGTGAATTTAAAGATTTCTTATTACTTATCTATTGATAAATGTCCATTCCTTTTTTTACATCCTACATAGAATTCATACCATAAACAAGTTCATGGGCTTCCAATAATTAATAATAATCCTAATTTATGTTAATTTGCTCTAAAGCAGTATATAATCTTTGTTGAGTTTCATATAGTTTTTATTCTAACTCTAGATCTGGAATCTTAATTTATACTAGAACAGACTTATCACTTGTTAATACTGATGCCTAAGCAAATGTAGTTCGTGTTTCTACTATACGCCTCTCCCCATAACTTTCTATAATGTTTTTTAATTGTTAAAAATTAATTTCTATTGGAGTATATTTACTTTCCAGATGTATCAGGTGTTTCCATAAATAACTGTAATTGAGAAGATTATCAAACTTTTCAATGAAACTTGCCAATTATGCCTTGTGATTACAAAATGTGCTTTAAACCAACACTTGCCCTGCATGTTAAACTTCCAAAGCACTCTAAAATGTTTTAGCACACCAATCCTAGACATATTTATTGATGTGTATATCAAATTATAATTAACGTTCCTAAATCTAATTCATGTATTATTAGAGTCCAAGCATCTTTTATTACATTTGAGTTTTTTGTTGATCATTGAGATATGGTAGAGTGAGTATTCCATTTCCTAATTTCTTAAACATTTCTGTTCTCACAGCATCGCTAATCTTTTTGTTGAAATGATGTATATCACCTATTATTGGCTTTATAGATCTCTATTAAGCTTCTTAAATGAACTCATTAACAGCTTCAATCATTATATATAAATTTTATATGTACTCAATCAGAATGAGGACTCTGCGCTTACTCTGGTATCTTCATAAATTTCTTACTATCCAAACTTCCAGACATTTCAGATTCTCCATGTGGTAATTCAACCATTTCATCATAAACACATTTTTCATATTTCTTGTACTCTCTCCAAAGAAGACAAACTAAAAGTACAAACCCTAACCCAAGAACACCAGCCACACCATATATGAGAACTAATTCAGCATACATTGCTCCATTCAGTGGTGGAACAAAATTAACTGTATAATTCTTTTCAATTTCACAATATTCTCTTTCTGGTTATTCTGGGCATCTTGTTGATTTTTACTTATACACAAACTAAACATGTTGATAGGTTGAATTTGAATAACAAGCTATGCTGCTTGGTAACTAAATTATTCAATAATTTACCTCTTTAAATGATGAGAAAAAGAATCTATGTTTGGTTACTCCAAAAAAGGCTGTTTTACCTTTTAATTCTTAATAATCTAATTGTTACAAGTTAGGGATAATCAAATGGAATTATGTGATATTATGGTATGTTTTTGGTAGTGAGTGCTTCAAGACTTGATGCCCACTCTTTCCCAAAATTATTACATAATGATTCAAGATATCGATATCCCTAACATCTCTGAATGTTTTGTATTAATTTCTTTCTTCATATGTGTTTTCATTAAAATTGAGATGGATTTCATTAACCAATGAGTGAGATTTCTAAAATTGGATGATCATAAGGATATTTTGATGAATATCTATAATGTCACCAGAAATAGGAATTGTACCTAGTTTCTTATTTTATTATATGAAAGTATTCACTTAATTATAAGTGAATTGCCTTACTCCAACATCCTTATCCAATACATATATAAAATAAACATCAGGTTGAGAATTTTGTAACACTCTAATATCCACAGCATTATTGATAGTATCAACTGCTTATTAATCTGTATTCCAAGAGACTGAATGTAAGTTTTTATCCTTAAATTAAAACATCTGAACTCCACCCTTTCCCATTGCCAAAAACATCATATCATTAATTGTAGCTATACTATGTATTTACTCCACATTGAATTGCTCAAATATTTTCTATTATGTGACATTCTCAAAAATGTTGGTTTGATTAGAGAGTTTGATTGCCAGTGTTTATTCATGAGCCAAAATAATAAGTGCATGACTTTTGGGCATATATTTTATTATAGCCTTGCCTTCATGATTTAAATTAAGTTGTAGGGACTATCCCTTTGTCACCTATTTATCAATCAGTAAATGTTGAAGCAATCCACTTTTAGTCAATACAACATATCCCTCATCGACAGGGACTGCTGCAATGATTTCATCAATTGTTCCCGTGAAGTGTCCGTCTTCATATTTTTCATTAAAAGAGCTTTCAGAATAAGTATCGATTAGATCTACGGATACACCCTAATTTTGAACTAACTGCTGTCTCTTAATGTAGCAAGGTTAAGGGGAATTCGGACTGTACTCTATGGACTGTTCGAGTATTTAGCCGTATTTTTCAAAAGAATCAATCACTTTGTCCCTATTGACTGTCACATCTGCATTTAGAGAATTAGCACTAATTAGTAGTATAAATGTGAACATTATATTTTAATAAATTATTCATCACATGTTCTGCATTCTGTTCATATTACTGATTATAGAGAATTGGGATGTATGGGCTCCTGTTTGATTGAATTTTATAATCTTTGTTGGACTCTCAAATGTCTGCATGGTAACCTCATTGGATTTAGGACAAACAGGTTCGAGGTTGGTAACAAATTCATCATATTTCTTGAATTCTTTTACCATTATTGTCACTAACAATATGAATGCCAACACCACTATTGTTAATATCAAATAAATTTGAATATTGTATTCTGTAGTCAATATCGGAGTTACGGATGTTATTAAATATTCCTAATTGTATTCACATAATTGATCATTTTTCTAAGAACATTATGTTGATATATGTTGATAAGATAATGAGACTTTTTCTTCAGTATTAAAATAACAATATAAATAACTAGCCTCGAATTCCAATTTAGAAAAATAAAATCTATGAAGACTTACTCCAATAATGTAAATATCATCATCACTATCTTTGATAAAGTTTAATTTCTATAATGATGGCATAATAATTTATTATTATGGTATTTCATATTGTGAAGGAATTGAATGGAATATTATATAATTACTATTTCTGCTAAGCACTATTGCTATATGATCCACTATATCAATATCAATAATTTCATTAAGGACTGTGTGAGTTTTGACTTATCTCCATGTAAAATCTGTATAATTAATTTAAATTTCAGTTATTTTATTGATTTCATTAGATTATGTGCCTATCATCATCACATTTTCATAAATTTCTAAAATATCTCCAGTATATGGAATTGTTGCTAATTTTTCATTTAAGTAAATTAATGTTGTTTTAGGGTTATAAACATAGGATGTAACTCCCAGATCATAATCCAATAAATATATAAAGTATACATCATTTTGATGAAACACTTTCAAATCTGTGATATTGCTTACTTCAAAATTCCAATCAATGTAACCCAACACTTAATTATGAAGTTAAAACATCTTAATTCCATTTGTTCCCATTGCTATAAATAACATATTGTTAACTATTGCTATACTAGTTATTAATCTTGTGTTAAATGATTCATAGATACGGTACGATTTCTTGAAAATTCTTTATGCACCTGTATCAATAGTTATACCAATTGTATGAGTATGCATGATTATAATTAATTCCTAATCGATAGTCTCCATAAATACACGATATTGTAAGATCGTCTAATTTACATTAAGAGTTATTTTATCAGATACAACAAATGTCTCATTCAAAAATCTTACATATATCAATTCTGCTTAATTAGTTAAAATTATCACATCATTCTCCAAATTAACGAATGATACGATATTTGGAATGAATCCAATAAATTGACCATTATCAAAATATTGTGCGAATTATTCTGATAAATATTAAGGGACTATGGGTAATGATTGTTCGAGCATATTATGACTTATTAAATGTTAAGGAACTAACTGACAAGGTGGAGAAGTTAAATTGGATGGAGAGTTGTGAGTGAGATTCTGTTGAACTATTATACCAGATTATGTGTATTTCTCAATCACTTAGGTTTGCTGTACGTAGATCGAGTATTCTACTAATGCTAGAGTCATTGGCAGATAGATGATATACCACATTTTTTTATCAAATAGTAAATATATTCATTAATTATTTTTGATTGAAAATGTTATATTTTGCTGACAAGCTATCTAATTCCTACCTAATAAATACCATTTCCAAAAGATTTAATTCACTTTTGCATTCTTACTTTACAGAATCCAGCAAAACTACCATCTTACCCAATCCAAATCCACTCTATATACTCAGAAAATAATTCATTAAGTAATGCAACAGCTTGTCCTCTGAACTTGAATCAAAGAGGCATTCTACTTTCTTTATTATACCCATGAATATCTGAAGTAACTGATTAGAAACCTTCTTTTGACTTTCCAAATTACGTTCACTAAAAACTTATTTATTAATTTGGTATTTTAAACTTTTCAGTTGGAAATGCCATTACTTAAAGTAAATATCATTTGAATCTATGATATTCTTAACATTATTCAACTGATAAAGTAATCTACTTATATATATATTTTACTTTTTAATGTAAATTAAGTCTGCCAATTATTCTGACAGCACATCTTCCGACAGAAGATTTTCAATACTATTGTATTGCAACCTATCAAATTCATAGGCTATTTTTTTTATCACTTTATATATCTGACACTATATTCTCTGAGAATCTTTGGGATTCATCAAAGTATTTTTTTCCTCCAATCTCTTAAGATTATTGGGAGATAGTGGAATTTATCTGGTTATTTCATTTATTCTAGTTGTTTGTGATTTATTCTCGAATGCTGAATTATCAATTTATGCCAAACTCTAAACTTTGATCGAAAGGACATCATCATAATCACCAGAAACACTAGACGGCAATGAAGATTGTGAAACTGTGTGCTTATTTAGGTTAGTAATGATATGGTGTTTTTGAAAACCCTTTAAATATTTGTATATGGTTAGATCGTTCTTTAAATAGTCTAAAGGAATCAAGTCATGATAGTCCTTTTAAAATACAAATTCCGGAAATCGAAAGACAATAAACTTAACCAAATAGATTTATCTTGTTAACACAGCTAAATGCAAACAATTATGTTTCTATTTTAGAGTCTTTTAAGTGAAATTAAACTTATATTCAACGAATCTATAAGCATATTCAATCACTGACATATATCCTTTTTAAACAGCTAAATGCAAAGGAGAATAACCATTTTTATTTAAATGATTCCCATTCACACCATGTTGAAGCAGCAATGCCAATATTTTCTATGCTTCTCCTTCATTCATGGAATATACAGAAAACAAATAATGTATACAATTATTACCATATATGTCCAATTCATGTATTCGTACGTTACGTTTTATTAAATCTAAAACTAAATAGTACTACAATTTAGAGACAGCTATATTTAAGCAAGAATTTGCCCAAGAACTAAATATATAAATTATAATACGCTCCCTTATTAGGATCAGCATTTGCATAAAGTAAATAACGAGCAGCTAAATATTTTTCCTCCCAAATCGATAGACCTAATGGCGAGTAATCCTCACTATTAATCTCATCGATAGGATACTTTTTGGGTTCAGTGAGAAAGGTTCTCAGCATCCCAATGTCTTCATCTAATATTGCTTAATGTAATTTAAAAGTAATCAAATCAGTATTATGATACTTAAGTGCAAATTATTTGTATGCCATACTACTTAATAACTACTTCCCTGAAATATATTCATTATGACAACATAATTCAATTGTATTAAATAATTAGTAAATTAACTCCTATGATTCAAAGATTTCTTACACTGGTGGGTCACCATATTTAAACCAGTCCAATTAAAATACACTTAATGTGTCTATTTTACATTTGTTAATTACATTTTAATTTAGCCAATTGCTTTGGTATTTCCAGAAAACTATTATGTGAAATATACAATTATTCTAATTATGTTAGTAATCCAACATCTGTCGATATCTTTTTTATATGATTTTATGAAATATCTAAATGATGAAGTTGTGTAAATCGTGCAAACTGAAAATCTTGCAATAGATTATTACGTATAAGGAGTATTTCCAAATGCTCTAATTTGGTGAGTATTGTATAATCTAATTATCTAATATAATTATCATTAAGATTCAGAACTGTCAATTTGTTTAGCTTCCCCAATCCCTCAGGTAGAGAAGAGATTCGAGTTTGCTGCAGTGACAATTGTTTTAGAGAGTCTTCAAAATCCTTGAAATTACTTTGACAAGCAAATCTTGGAACTGCACTCTTTTAATTGTATTTACTGCGAGTGACTTACAATTATAAATCGTATTCCTAATCCATTATATTTTATATTTAATTGTTATTTCAACTTTATTTGAGTTCTGCAAAGTAAGCATGCAGCATTGCATCTTTCGCTGTGATACGCTCTGAATGGTCGTAAATCAACATCTTCGACAATAGGTCTATGGCATCCAAACTACATAGATGTGCATTATTTTAATTCACAAAAGACAGCCAATCCTATTTTGGGTAGCTATTATATACTCGTCTCATACTTCAATAGCAATCCATTATATCCACTATCTAATTTAATATTGTATTTCTTCAGGTAAGTTTTTAGGGAATCCGTACCCAAAACTTTTGCTATCCTAACTAATTAGTCATAATTATCATTTCCCTAAAAGAAGGGCTCTTTTTTAAAAATCTGTTGTTATTTTTTTGAATACCATCGAAGCAAACATTGCACCTGTACTCCAAATGTCCAATGAATAATCATAATACAAGTAATCCACTAGTAGTTCTGGTCCCTTAAAATAACGCGATGCCACTCTCACATTGTAATCCTATCCCAAGTGATAGAACTCTGCCAAACCCCAGTCGATCAATTTTAGAGTCATCGTCTTGGGGTCAACAATTATGTTTTACGGTTTCACATCACGATGGAAGATGCCCCTCTAATGTGCGTAATCTAGAGCCTAGGGAAGTTGAAAGCGTTTACTTTCAGAAGTTCGAACAGATAATACTTGACCTCATAATCCGTCAGTTTTGGGAATAAGCTCCTAAAGTCCACATTATCCATAAAATCGAACACCTAATATCTCAAATTTTATACGAGACTCGGCACTTTCAATTCAGGGTCCCTCACAACATCAGCTATATCAATGATATTGACGCCACCCTTTAAAACTTGCAAGATTCGAATCTCCCGCTTGATCTTTCGCTTCTTCACTGGCTTTAACACCTTCACGATAATGCGCTTGTTATTGCGTGTATCCACACCCTCAAACACTTCAGAGTACTTGCCCCTTCCTATCTTCCTTGTCAAATCGTATGGGTCCTAGGGCCTTTTTTCGAGAAGCAGTGTTACCCGTATTCAATTTTTGCATTCTCGTAGTCCCAGTATTCGGGTTGCTTGCCTTTATTGAAATTGGCGTAGTACTTAGGAGGTACAACAACTTGTTGCCCTTTCATTAATTATTAAATGAAATAGTGGGAGAAGGCGCAGAGCCAAAAACTCTACCAACAACGCATAAGTAATGCTAAGGCCCAAGTACCCATCTCCAACAAGAAGAAGTCCACAAAACTCAATGAGTCCAATAACTCCATGCACTCCTCACTCTCCGGGTACACCAATAAGGAAAAAGAAGACAAGGATTCTATTCCCCTCTACAAATTGCTTAAAATGTACAATCTGCAGCAATATGCCCAACATCTCATCACGAGAGGGTATGGGTATGATTTGGTAAAGTTTGCTCTACTCACTGAAAACGAAATTGAAGTGCTAGCCAACGACATCAGAGTTTTACCTGGACATAAAGTTAAGCTAAGCTGCCTTATTGCTTACATTAAGGACATGGTTAAATCAACTGTCCCCACTCCCTTAAATTAATCGAAATTTCGAAATACGAGCTACTCAAAGAAGCCAGCCAAAACTCAAGTTAAACCCAAAACTAGCCAAACAATGAGGGTCAGACAGCCAACCAAACAAAAAAAGATTGTTAATGTTGGATTGGATTTCTTTCGCGATGAGAGTGATGATGAAGACGAGTTCAATTAAGCATTAAATTCTATCATGGAAAAGTATAAAGGAGAAACCATCACTCTAACGAGTAAGTAAAACCTCACAAAAACCAATAACTTCATGGGACCACCCACTGCAGCTATTACATCAGACACTAGTAGAAAAAAAGCTTAAGATGATATAATTTTAGTTAGTAAATTTTAAGATGACAAATTAGTTACAGAGGTAAAAGAGAATAAGTAATATTAATTTGTTAATTTAGACTCATAGTCAATTTGACAACTAAATTGAATTAAAAACGCAAAAAAGTTATTGATGAGGATGACAATATGCCAGATCTACAGATGTCACAGATCAAACATATGTATTTATCTTATGATACTGGTTAATTGACATCAACTTTAGTTAATTTAGATATTGAAGAAATGAGCAATTGTTTGGCTTGGGCCATATCTAAGCATATTTAATTTAGTAAGAGAACAAATCAATCCATTATGAAGAATTCCAGCATACCTTTGTCTATGGATTTTAAGTTTAGAGCAACAGGCATGAACTACCAGGATACATCTCAAAATCCAATTGAAGAACCAACCCAATTGCATTTGGATTCTGAACAACAACAATAACAAATTGGGCTGTTTCAATCTCAACAAATTCAAAAACTCGACCGAACTAACATCAGTAAATAAAATCATACACTTGCCTAGATCAGTGAAAAAACATTAAGTAGAGATGAAAATGAATTTGATGTGAAAAGATAAGAAATTAAAGATATTTTGAAAGAAAGCTATCTGCATAATTAATAATAAAATGATGAATATTCAGAATATGGTTAAGATTATGATGTTTGCTCTGAAGAGGAAGATCAATTAGTTATTCAATAAGACACTCCTGAGTCATATAGCCCAATTAAACCAGTTTACTAACAACCACAACAATTAGTGAAAATGAATAATATATCCGAAGAATCATTGTAACATATTGAAGATTCATAGAAGATTTATAATTACTCCTAAAGTATGCCTCATCAATAGGATTAGTCATTATTTTAAAGTAAGTTTGATTTCATTGAAATGGAAGAAAATGACAGGGAATTGAAATAAATGTTTTCTAAAATTTACTATGATCATAATTCAGATCAAGTGATTCCCACAGCAGAAGTAGTGAGTAATTATTGCAAGAATATCATAATCACTTCTAAAATGGAGAAGGAAGTTACGATTCTCTGTCTTGTTTACATTGAAAGGCTACTAACTGAAGCTGGAATAGGATTAGAACCATAAACATGGAAAAGAGTAGTTCTGATTTCACTTGTATGCATATAACATTTAATTTAGATAATAGCATCTAAGATCTGGGATGATGAATCATTTGAAAATGACAACTTTGCAAAAGTATTTCCATAATATCGTACCAAAGATATCAATGAAATGGAAAGAATATTTCTGATCTTGATAGACTATAGATTGACAGTTAAATCAAGTGAATATGCAAAATACTACTTTGTATTAAGAATGTATACAGAAAGAAAAAAGAGAAGCTTTCCATTGCGTCCATTAGATTTAAATACAATAATGAAATTACAGAAATCCTCAAATAATGCAGAATATGGACTCAAATAAAAATATGGATAAAGTATTAACAAATCTTTTTGATCGAAACATGTCATAAAATTAAATTTACAACTAACTCATTTTCATTTTTACAAGCCAGTGATATTAAGTAATGACTCTACATAATATTCCATTCTTCCCATTCATCCATTAATTCCAATTTCTCTATTCTCTTTCTTTCTTCATTGTCCGTTCCCTTTAAATAAAGTGTTTTCATATCATGAATTGTAACAACTTAGAACCATTTACTTAAACGATCTTTGTGTGCCTATAGAGATGGAAATGCCTCTATACCAACTAAGGGACATCCACGATACTTTTCATAAAATAACAAAATACCTCAAAGTTTTTAACCATCATCTTACCAAACTAATCATTTGGATTGAACATTTCATAATTCAAGAATGTCAAATGTTAGAACCACTTAGTTAATCCATCTAATAGTTGATTTGTTGCTTCACTGTTGATATAAGTGAGAACACATTCAGCATAAACAAGAGTTGGTAGAGTGAAGTCTAATCCCTGTAATTAATGATGGAGTTACTCTGAGTTACAAAGGTCCTCACCAAAAAGTAAGTAAGATTTTTATTGATGCTTTGCTTCATATCTATTATTTTTTATAGTAATTTCTCCCAATAATTCCTTAATTTTTTTAGATTGTTCTAGCTTTTTTATTTTCCTGCCTACCACTACTGGTAAATCCACTTCCACAAATGTAAATTCCTTATTAGGATATTTTTCCCACATTAGATAAGGCAATGTATCATATCCTGATCCCAAAGAAATTAGATTACATTTTTCTTACTTCTAAATGAATTCCGAAACTATTCTGTGAAATAGGTGAAATCGACACCAATAACCTCGATGAATCAATACATCTTTCTTGGCTGTCCCTTTTACAAATTCTTCAGAGTAATCATCCTTGAAATATTTATGTTTGATTGCAGATCTAGGATTAGAGATTCATTTACATTTTAGCCATAGTTGCCTCAGCATTTGTGTCTTCCACATGAATTTAAATTGGGTTGTCTTTTTACATAACAATTATTAAATTTAATCATATTTCTAAATGAATTTGATCACAGTTTTTTATCCATGTTCCATCGATTGGTTTACATTCTTCATCAAATTGACTGGCTGATACAGTTTACAAAAATCTCGAATGAGTAACACATGCAACATTCTAATTCCTATAAAAGGATAGTTCTTATTTAGCTTATTGTATTCTCAACATTGTGTCTTAGAAGGTTTCTACTACCGAATCAGGAGGATATTGATTGAGATAGTTTAAAATTAATGTAGGACCTCTTTCATCTACATACATATACACTATACTTAGATCTTCATTTTCAGATTGAGAAATGTATTGCTTAAGGAGTTATTTTTGTTCTTGATTTTATAGATACTCCAATGTCCACATGTTTGGATATTGTTACAGAAACTCATTGCTCAAAACTTTTGAGTAATCAAATTATGGATACTCAGCCATTGTTTGGATTAGATTACCCCCAATATCACATGAGGATGAAAGCATCTCCCTTAAGAAAGGCACTACAATTAACTTTGGTTTGTTAGGATGATCTCTAAACAAATAATATGCTGTTTGAATAGCTCTTCTTAAAGGAGACACCAAAACAATATCAAGTGGAATTATTGCCAATTATTGTGCCGCCTCAAGACATTACTGAATCCCTAATTCTGTCAATCCACAATCAATGAGAGATGGGTCTTATTTGACTTTTAGTGATTCCTCCTTGAAATTCACAACCTCACAAGCTGAATTAACTGCTTATCTGGCTGCAAAATTATAGGCTGATTCAGCATGGCGAATGAAGATGAATTTAGATTTATTCATATAAGAATATTTATCATTATATATGTTGCTATTTTTTGTCATCATTGATGTCATTACAGCCATCAACCGAGACGTGAACACTTTTAGCAACTACTATGACATAAAGATTAAGACTCTGCACATCGAATGGCTCCTAGACCTTGACAAGAGAGTAATCAATGCAACAGCCGAGTACAACTTTGATGTCATCACAAATGGCATCAAAGAGATCCATTTAGATATATATCAATTAGACATAATTGCTGTGTATGACCCAAAGAGTGGAGCAGTTTATGACTTTACTGTTCAAAATATGGGAGAATAATCACTTAAATAAGGAGACAGACTCATCATTAATTTAAATAGATCTTATACAAGAGGAGAATCCCTCTTATTAAGAATCAAATATGGAGTCACTGACAAAGCTAGAGCTTTAAGTTTCATGACCAAAGAGTAAACAGAGTCAAAAGGTAATTTTTCAATTCAATTAAGTTCTCCCATATTTGTATTCTTATTGTTAGGATAACAATTGTAGATCAATGATTCCACTATAAGACACTCCTAGTATCAAGTAATATTTTAGTGCATTGGTTCTTGTTAAAGATCCAAGGATAAAAGTGTTTATGACAGGCAATCTTTTAGTATGGCGACCATTTAAGAGAATGAACTCTTACGATGGTTAACTAACAGAATATCATATTTCATTAAATATCAAGATACCAAGCTATTTAATTGCTATTGTAGCTGGAAATTTAGAGTAAAGATAAGTAGGTGAAAGTGCTTATGTGATAACAGAACCAACCAGTATAGAGAGAGTTGCCAAAGAATTAGAGTTCTTGCAAGACTATGTCAACAAATTAGCTAACTATATTGGCCCATATGAATGGGGAGATTATAAGATCGTCATTATGCCACCATCTTTTCCTTTAGGAGGAATGGAACATCCTCTTTTAACTTTTGCAAGTCCAACTATTATTGTTGGAGACAAAAGTGGAGTTGGAACAGCTATCCATGAAATAGCCCATTCTTGGGTTGGTAATACGGTTACATGCACAGATTGGGCCAATCTCTGGATTAATGAAGGCTTTTGCACCTTTTTAGAAAAAGAAATACTTGAATAATATTATGGCTCTGATTTTGTTAACATGTATTCTTTCTTAGGAAATGATACCATGTTTACATAAATGGCTAGATATGGCATGGAACATTCCTATTCATCACTGCACCCAAATATGAGTGGAGAAAACCCCGATGATAGTTTTTCTGTAAATTAAAATAATATTTCTTTAGCAAGTACCTTACGATAAAGGATATTAGTTACTTAAATATATAGAAAGCTAAGTCGGCAAAAAAGAATTCCAAAAGATGTTGAAATAATACATCATATAATTTAAGTGGCAATCAATTGATGAAGATGTCTTCTATCGTTTCCTTTTGCAATGGATTACTGACAATTTGGGCAAGGATCATGCCTCATTACCTGAAATCAAAGAAATCTACAAAGAATGGGTCTATAAACCAGGTAAACCACCAAGAAATCTTGATTTCCACACAAAAACATACGATGACGCCATGGCATTGGCTAAAGCTTGGCTTGATAGTAAGGGAGAATCTGTTCCTACAAGTGCTGACACCTATGCTAATTTTATGTATTATCAAAAGTAGGTATTCTTAAATGAAATCGGTGCCAAATATGGAGAAATGACCCAAAAAACATATTAATTAATGGACCAAACCTATCATTTCACAAAACAACCAGACTCAAGATTACTTTACAGATGGTTATACGGATGTTAGAGAGGAAAGTATTATGACAACTTGGATGCCCAAAAATTATTTATGGGATCTCATGGAGCGAAATCATGGTTGTACAATATGTATGATGCACTCTATGCTGAAAAACCTTAATTGGCAAAGATTGGTTTGAAGAATTCAGAAATTTCTACCATCCTTCAGTTGTAGATGCATTATTGAATGGCATATTTAAAACAATATATTGATTCATTTTATTGTTTTCTTGTATTGTTATCTTTTTAAGTAAATTTCACACCAATTCTGTCTCAAGTTTATAAGCTTTCTGATAAGGAACATAAGTAATAGCAAGACATGTTCAATTACTACAACTATTAGAGCAGCTTATCCTTCCTTTTCTGGAGCTGGTGCAGCCGATAATAATCCACAAGTTTAAGCTATTATTTTTATTTATTGATCTTCTATCTCATCAAACTAACTTTATGATATCATTGGTTAGGTGTTTTAAACAAAAAAAGTTGGAAAGAATTTGACAATTTGATCACTAGCCACTGAAAAGAGCATCAAATTTGTGAAAACACTAATTACACATATTATATCCATAGCTCTAGTCCATGGGCCTATTGATTTGGTTTTAATTGAAAAAGGTTTCTGATATAAGTGATAAACCTTATAATAGTCAGAAAAGAACTCCAATAAAAGGAACAATGTCACAACAATACCAGCCATACGAAATGCAGAAGTAAAGAAGCAAACATATCCAAAATTCAAAATGATTTCCAAGTAGTCATCGAAAGATTCATACTTTGGAAGGAAACAAGATATGAGTTGACTTTTCAGTTCTGCTTTCATTTAAGCTTCCCCTATACTAAATGATTCTTATATTTATTTAGACTACTAATGTGACAGTAATTGAACAATCTATGATTATTATCTGATTAATTTTAATTTAGATATGGATGGAAGGATTGTTTCAGTCATTATTCTTCTTGCTTCATCTACCATAAACATTTGCACCATTTCCTATTTCAATCTTATAATATCACCCAAAACAAATCCAATATAAAAGAAATCAAAGAAAGCTGAGAATATCTCAAATGCAAATCTCTTAATAATTAATGATCTTTCATATGTTTAAAATGACTTATGATCCTCTTATAATGAAGTTGCTATTGATACTGATTTATATTTCTTGTTCAGAATATTGACAATAACTACATGCAATATTGCTAGTAAATATGACATCAATACACTCTTATTATTTTCCAATTATAATTATGAAAAATAGAGCAATGTATTTTTCTCAACATACCCACGCACATTTAATGAAGTTATAAGGAAGGTAATTAGAGCAATCACATAGGGAGCTGTCTTCAAGATTGAATTCAAATAAATTTTAATAAGATTACTCTTTATTTATACTTTTTATCCTGTAATCGGATCTATTTCATTGGCATATTTTATTTATTTAACATGTTCTTCTATTTCAAAATGATCCTTGTGTGTTAAACATTTAAGTAGTGATTACTCTATTTTCTATTCCATAAAATCAAAATTCTTTCCATGTGATCTCCATTTAACTGCATATTCTTGCTATTTAATAATCCAATGACCAATAAAATAAGCTCCCCAAAGTATTGCCAAGGCAGCATAAAGTGGTTCAAAAGGAGATGTAGTTACATCAAACTTAAAATACTCATCCAAAAGATATGTTATAATTCCCAATACAACCAAAATCAACATATGCTTGATTAAATAAAGGAGGAATGCAAAATAGAAAGCCAATTACTCTCCCATTTATGATCGTATACGCACAATCAAAGAATCCAAGGATCCCATTTTCTGGGTAAATGACTTTTGTAATTCTTTGAAAGTACTATGTCTAAAGTTTCTTAATGGACACAAATCCAATATCCTACCTTTTTATCGCATTGAGACTAATAAAAATTTCTACGTGTCATCATATGTGATATCATAATCATTAGGAATAGTTGCTAAAATCTAATATACAGCAATTTATCTAATATGCATATCCAATTCAACTTGTGAATCCCCATTATTACAAAACTTAACTCTATCTTTATATTTAAACTTTGAGTATTTTTCAGTCTCTTTAATTTTAGGATCTAGAAACTCTCGAATTTTGATAAAATTTCTATATTTCTCATGTTTCTTATTATTCGAAAGACACTCCCACTCTACATCTTAAACTTATGATTTCTTAGAATACTTAGGTAATTCAATGTGTAATGAGGAAACAGTTTACTCTATAAGTTCATCCTAAAATCCAATTAATTCTTACACTCGTCTAATAGAGTAAAAGCACTCTACATGTTGGCTCTTCGATTATGGTTGATATAAAATGATAATTCTTTAGACATTATTGTATTTTCAACAATTCAACCTCTGGGATTTGTTTGTGGAATAGAATAGCAATTTCATACATTTATAAATCAATATGAATCATCAGTTGTCGATTACTCAGATGGTTAACAAAATAACTAAGGTTGTTTGGCTGGTTTACAGGAATCATCACCTATCATTCTAACAGAAGAATAATGATTGATTATTTTCTTTCCAGAATGAAATGCAATATGAATTTAACGGTGTTTAGGTTTACGAATACATAGCTTTTACTTCAATGATTGCCAACAATCAATGTACACCTTATGTGTTATAATGTAATAATTGTCCATAGTATGAACTACTATGTCTAATTACAGAGCATCGCTAATCGCTTAAAGTTCCATGTGTCCTCCCCAAACTCCATCCTCAGACATTCTACTAGTGTAAGTTTTAATTGTGAAACCCTCAGGAAGAAAGTCATGGAAAAAATGTTAATTTCTTTTCAGTTGCCTGATAGTCAATTGCCGATATTTATTATAGTTCTCCTCATCACCTGTCAATTGATCAGCTACAGCACGAAATAAACAATTTCCATCTGCCTCAACATCCCGTAGCACAAGACCCATCGGTTGCAGTTTGTGATTGAATTATTTGAAGTATTTCATATTAATGGATTAAGACTTTTGGAAGAAGCTTTTACACTACTAAAAATATCAAAAAATCATTAATGCTTAGCAAAGTTTGATGAGGAATGTAATGTCGTTCCAGAAATTAGACCATGATTCCTGACATCGATTATAAGTACTAAATCAACATAGCTAAGTTGTCAAATTCCAAGAGCAGTACTGTATACAATTACACATTACATCGCAATTCAAAAATTAGTGATACTATTAAGAGTCACATTTCCTCCATCAATGGACGCATCAATGCTAAGAAGAGATTCATAAAAACACTAAGATTTAAAACCTAACAATCAACGAGAACAGAAACAAGTGCAGAGAGATCATATAATATGTATACATAGCACTCAGTCATTCTCAATAACAGAAAGAGCATCAGAACCACCTCAGTCACAACTAATGTAAAAACGCACCAATCAATATCATAACTGAGTTTCTATAAGAAGAGTTCAATGCCCAAACTAAAAACAAAGAAAAATATGCTGTTTTCTGAATGGAGACATTCTCAATAATTTGATTTTATAAAATATGAAAAAATATGACACCATCATCATAGGGGGTGGTCACAATGCACTTGTGGCTGCTTGTTACTTAAAGCAAAAAAACATTCTACTTCTTGAAAGTAGACCTGTAACAGGCGGAGCAGCTCAAACAGAAGAATTGTATCCTGGATTCAAGTTTAGCCGATTTTCATATCTCCTTTCACTCATGCGACCATCCATAATTCAAGAATTAAACCTTTATCAACATGGTTTAACACTCTTTAGAAGACCTATTTCAAGCATTACAGTCACTCGTAATAAAGGGGAATATTTACTAATGAATTCCGACTCTGCATTTTGCAAATCTGAAATTGCAAAGTTCTCTAAAAAGGATAGCGAAGTCTACGATGAATACAATAGATTTCTTTCTGATATTATTGATCTATGGTCCTATTACTAAGACAGATACCCCTATGATTCAAAATCTGCTGGCCTAAATTTCAAAAAAAGTGTTGACGATATGAGCTTACTCTTGAAGATGGGCTCTCATGCCTTACATCATAAAGATAAAGTAACATGTTATGATTCTATTCTTAGATATATGATTATATCCAATTTATGTCACAATCGTCCAGTTAATTTTTGAATCGATGGTTTGAATCAGATATTTTGAAAGGAACTCTTATTACAGATGGAATCATAGGAGAAATGATATCTATAGACACACCTGCAAGTGCTTACATACTGTTACATCATGTGATGGGTGAAATATTCCCAAATTCAAAGGGAGAGTGGGCATTTGTATAAGGTGGAATGGGTTCAATATCTAAAATATTGACAACTCTTGCTTAAAATAAGGGAGTTTAAATATAAACTAATTCTCCTGTAGATAAGATATTAACAGAGAATGGATAGGTTATAGGAGTGAAATGTGGAGATAAAAATTATTACAGTGATAAAGTTATTAGCAGTGTCACTCCAAGAGTCACTTTTGAAAAATTGTTATAACCAGGAGAAGTTAAAGATAAAAGATACACTAATTGTGTTAAACATATGGAATATAATGGAGCATGCACAAAATTTAATTTTGCAGTCACAGAAATGCCAAAATTTAAATGTTTTGAGGGAACAAAATATGAAAATCCAGAAACAGTGATGATTGGAACAACTCACTTAGGATGTGAATCATTAAGTACACTTAGATCTGCATATCAAGATTGTATAAATGGAAAGTAAGATATTAACTTAATTTAGAACATTTAGCAAAGAGTTGTTTGTTGATTTAGTTGTTCCTACAGCTCATGATAAAACTATTGCACCACCTGGATAACATATTGTATAATGTTTAGTTTAATATACACCATATAAAAGTAATTGGAATGAATAAGTTAAGTAGGAATTAAAGGAATAAGTCATTGATTACATTTCATAATATGCTCCTAATTTTAAGTAATTAATTAACTATTTAGAAAATCAATACTCTATACTGATATGGTTACACCAATTGAAATTGAATAATTATTAAATATGACAGAGGGAAATATCTTTCATGGAGCATTAACATTAGATAGATTATATGGAAATAGACCTACTAATGGTTTTAATAGTTATGGTACACCAGTAAAAGGATTATATTTATGTGGATCAGGAACTCATCCTGGTGGTGGTGTTATGGGAGCACCTGGTAAGAATTGTGCAGAATTCATAAATAAGTATGTATCATGAAAAATCACCCAAACAAAGTATTATAATATTCAATATCACTCAATTTCTTAATCATTTCATTTTTCATATGATTAACAAATTCTATGAAATACTCATCCGTCAATTTCTCAATTATTGGTTCTTTAATTGTTATTGTATTACTCTTTAGAATATTTATCTTGAATTTAGTTGTTGATTTAAATTATTTTACTTCTTTATTATTTAAAATTCTTAATGGAGGTTCAATAATCTAAATCTCTGGATCCAATTGTTTTTAATCATCGATTACTTCAATATGCTCTTTTTGACAGTTTTCTTGAAAATCAATAATTCTTGTTTCCACTTATTTTTCCTCTGATATTTGTTATTCTATTTGCTATAGTTAATCTTAAACAATAGGTTATGGCATTTATTCTTATTATTAAGGATCTTATTGTTCTTCTTGAATCTCCAGTATCTCGGGTTTTGTTACTTAAGGATTCGAAATAAATTGAAAATCTTCGTCGAAAAATTGATCTTCAGGAAGATCTAAATTTTAAGGCACTTATTCCTCATTTTAAGAATGTTATGTTATTGATTTAATAGGATCCATCTACTCTACCTATTCTATTGGCAAAACTGGTTGACCAATATTTTCAAGGATTTATTAAATTTGCTAATCCTCCTCAGTTCCAGCAAATGTAAACTCTTAATCATCATCTCCAATCTATATTGCATCAACTGGAGGTTAATTGTTAATTTGTACAAAAGTACACTCTGATTTTTTATGTTATTTAAATTAAGCCAATGTCCCCTCCCAAAGTTAACATCTTAAACATTTCACATCTAAATCACCCACTAACTTAGTTGCTAGGATATCTTTATCAAATCTATAATTTCTATCTAATTTATGTCTACATAATGGACAAGTTTTTTTCATTTAGATCCATCTCACTAAACAAGTCCCGCAATATGTGTGACTTTAAATTAATATTAAAAATACCCACAAGTTGCTCTCATAGGATTGAAAAAAACCTCTCGGCATATTGTACATAACAAGTGTTGGTTAACTTAGCTTGGTTTCAGAATTTCAAATTAGCGTTCTCTAATCATTTCGTAAATTTAGAACAATAAATTAAGTATTTAATACACTTTATTTGAGCCAAAAGTGAAAATATTATAATATCAAAAATCTCCCCTTACTCTCTCAAAAACAGGGAATCGTGGTTTTCCATCATCAGTTAAACCATAATAAGTATAAGTAACTCTAGAACCTATTTATGGGGGTTACTTTCTCATTTTAGTATTAAAACCTACACCTATCTAAAATTATATTCCAGCATCAGTTTCTACTCTTAAAGCACCCAATTAATCCTTAAACTTACCCATACCATTTATATGTTCAATAACTGTGGCTTCGGCATCCATAGCAGTCTTAACCTTCAACAAAGTATTGGATCTTTTACCCTCATACATAGATTAGGGATCTCTAAGCATCAATCCTTCCCCCCCAGCTTATTATGCTAGTTCAAGTTCCTATTTCAAATGTTCATATCCTTTACAGAGAACATGCGGCACATAAACTAAATGAGGATTTTTAATCTTTTCTATAGTTCTCTTAAGCTTTTGATATCTATTTGCAAATGGTTCCTAGAGCATAGGTGCATCAAAAACCATAAATTTTACATCCTTCCACGCTTTATAATCTGGTTGTTTCTTTCTCGCTATGCTCACTAATTTCTGAAATTAACCTCTATCCAACCACAATTCTCCATCTAAATAAGTTGTAGGCCATCCTTCAACAAAACATGTCGGAAAATTGACAGAATTACCGTTTCTAGTAAACATCTCACAACCACTCCAAATAATACGCATTCCATCTAATTTCTCAGATAGCAAATAGTTTGTTGGATTTATGTTTTCACTCCATGACTAAGCTAACAAACATGAAATTGGTACACTTTCTCCAGCAGGTCCTAAATCTAAGGTCTCTCCAAGATGAGTTCTCATTCTAAATTTCGGCCATTCACCTACAAGTTTACCATTAGTCGCATCATCAGTCAATGCAACAATAGATTTAGTTTATTCGGGTAAATTTATTTTTCGAAATATTTTTTATTAAGTTAACTCCTTTTTTGAAGTTGAATTGTAAGTATCTTAAAATAGAAATTTACTCTCTGCTGCTCTAACAATACTTTCACCATCTATTTCATGATAACCCTGTTCCAACTTTTATTATATTAATTAACTCATATCCTCTACTCCTCTTTCCATTGTTGGGAACTTATTCAATTACATTCCAATAGTATTTTCCAACTCCTAATTACCCTTTAATTCACCAGTTCTTATCTAAATTGTAATTGGTTTTATTGAAATAAATTGACAATGCCAAAACTATTTATTCTTAACTAAGTAGATTTCTGGAGTTGATTTTTTCATTCTAATAATTTTGATGAATCTCAGGTCTTGATAAATTCAAAAAAAATCATTTAAAAAATTAATCTTAAGGCAAAATAATTTAAGTCATATTATTAATATTACTCATTGGAAGATAACCTCATAGGCAGGATAAGCCCTTCTAATATCCATTGAATATAATATGTAAACAGTGCTTCCATTCGTCCAACCTGAGACACTATCAAATCCATCTCTTGGAGTTCTTATATTAGGATCAGCCGCTCTTTTTTCTATCCTACCAGTAGTTAATAAGCAACAAAGCATGATTAATTTACCTGCGAATTTTGGACCTTCCTCATTTTATAGTTGGTACGAGTAATCCCTTGAGTATTTTGCATTTTATGCAAAATAAATACCTGGACCCCACATTCCAGTCTATATAAGATAGAATATTTACTCTGCTGTAAGCACAATTAAACCCTTCCTTTAAACCTTTGTAAATTATTTCTGGATGCTAACTTTTTACACCATGCCACACCAAACGAGTCTCTTCATCAGGGGTCATTTTATACCCTTATGTATGATGAAATTTTTATAATTTTGATTTTTCTGATGCATAATTTTCCCATAAAATTTTGTTTTGTATCCTCTTTATTTATAAAACTTGACCTTTATCTGTTTCTCTAAATAAAGTGGCTACTCTCTGATATTCTGGAGATAATGGATTCAATTCAATCTTCACAACTAAGTCTCTCTAGGGATTCCAGTAATTTGGATATACTTTGTTACTCGAACTAAAAACCTATAAATTAAATTCCAATTTATTCAATTCCCTTTAATGAATCTTAATTGTTATTTCTTATCCACTAAATATTTCCTTATCAACTGCAATGGAAGATTCTTAAATAAGCCTCTTGAGATTTTACATTTCTTCATCAAATAAGTTCGGTACACGATACACAATCAATTTAATGTTTGGATTTTAAATTCTTCTTATTTGATCTATAACAATATTCTCACTTTCAATAGATAAGGATTAAATTTCAAGTTAACTCTTTATTGCTATCCTAGAGGCACTTGAATTCGGTTCATTGGTTTAAAATGATTGATTTAATAAGCAGTGATTATAATACCTTTAATTGTTGAAATTTGATGGGGATTTAATAACCATTCGAGCGAATTTTGTTGGGCTCTCTTATATTACTCTATGATTATTTTAGAAAACTATGCAATAATTATCGAGGCAAACACTAAATATTTTCTCATTTTCTAATTCTTATAAATTTATATAATTGTTGAGTCTTTCATCAATTAAAATATTTGAAATTGTGTATAGTTTTCTGCCTGCCATTACTTATGGTTTGAGTTTTTCTAATGTTTTCTTTTTGAGATCCTTAATAGTTAAGGTAAATAGATTAATTTCATGAGTTGGGTTGAATTGCAAAAATGAAAACTCTAGTTGAAATTTATTTTAAGTTGAGTTTTACTGATATTTTTCAAATTAGTAATCAATCTAAGAATTAATCTAAAATTCATATGGAACTAATTGTGCATTTTCATTTTACCATTTCCATTCATATTTTGCTTGCCTTCTTTTTTATGGATATAAAAGTAGATAAGCAGCACTTTTTAACTCATCATATCTTTATTCATATTATTCAACTAGGTAAACCGTGGTTAAATTACAATTGGTATTAAAAAAGTTATTTATTAAATGAATCAATGTAGCTTAGGATGTATAAAGAAATGCATTGTTACAAGACCCACATCCAGAAACCTAAAGTACAATGCTTCTTAATTTGAATCGATTTGCAGTTTCAAAAACAGTTCTCAGATTTTTCAATATAACATCATCATAAAATTGGAATTACTCATTTCCTCCATATTTATAAGTGGGTGTAACAATGTTGATTATTGTTTTATTGATTTACCTTGATGTGTAGATATAATTTTAATCCTGTGGCAAATTACATATTGTGTTTTGACATAGCTATACGTATTCATTGCCAAACATCTTTATAATTCTTTATGTACTTTCCCCTAAACCTTCAATTTAATTTAGACAAGCATAATTACTCGTTTATAAAACTATTAAATCACATGGCTCATCTGGTAAACTACCTTGTTTAATTATTAGTTTTTTTGCATTTGATTGTATTACATATTCTTTCCTACCTTTACCAAATGTATCAATTTTGTCAATCTAAATTTTGCACATATTCTATTCTTCTAATTACCTTATCATACCCTAACCTTCTCCCTTTAAATAATCAATTGTTTGTTGTTCAACCTAAATGGTCGTTTTACGAAGTTTGGAAAACTATTCATTTTTAAATTATTCAATAATTTACACTGAACTATCTAAAAGTTAATTTGTGAAGCATTAGACAATGATCGAATTCGTGTTGTATGGAAATTATAAAAAACACGATTCCAAAACCCTTAAATACTTTCTCTCATATGATTTTTAAATCGACAAATGTATGAGTGGATTAGCAACTACGATAGTTCTTGAGATTAATTCTTGTTTTGGTTGTTCTCTTTTCACTCCAACAAGGTCTAATATCATCTTTATTTCATCAATAGAATCCTTGTTACCCACAAAATAATCCTTATTTTAATATTTCTAATACAATAACTTGTGTTTTTAGCAAAATGTTTATATATCATCAATTCCTAATAATTCTATCACCTACTAAAGACCCAATTGAATTTCTAAGCTTTTTAATTCACTGAAAAATTTTAAAGCTTAACTTTCGTATTATTTCAATATTACTTCACTCCTTTCATGAATAATTTGCAATAGAATTAAAATCTATTTCTGTTAAGCTTCGATTTCTATAATAGTAATTACACACATTTCTTTCGAAAATTCTTGTTACAATTAACTATTAACGATAATTTTATTCTCTTATAACGCAACTATTACAGGAAATTCTTAAGTCACTTCCATTTATTTCAGTGAAAGCTCAGTTTTTATAATTTCATCCTGTGTTTTCTTCTATAAATGTCTTATTTTTTCTCTATTTCCAACAAAATATATTTATAACTAAGCGATCTCTTTATTCTTTTTTATAACAAGATTGCTATCTTTAAACTTTTTTTGCAAAAAAAGTTCCCATTCATCAATCGCTTCTGTTACCTTAATATCAATAACATTAGAATTGTAAATTGCTGATTCTTCTTTCTTTTTAGGGGCTAAATTTATTTATGATGTTTTTGAAATTTAAGTTGGCATCACATCAGTTACTAAATCCTATACTTACTTAATTCTTATATCCATTTATTATTGTTGATCAACGCTAACCCAAGTGAATATATTCAACAAAACATAATTTGTTTCGATCTACATTTAAACTTAAACTTCATTTTGTTAATGTTACAATTCCTACAGAAACTCCACATAAAAAGGCTCATTTAAAATTGATTTATTTAACTTCATAGTAACTAATTTCTTTAATGTTGTATCGTTAATGAACTATTGTATTAATTATTGGAATTGATTTAACCTTCTTTATTAAGTTCTACTCATCACAAAAACAATTTGATTTGATTTTTCTGCCAACTTCCATATTTCTGGCAGAAAGGTTTCAGGGAATGTATCTATATTTATTTCTTAATTATCAATTATTTTCAGATCCTCACATCCCAAAATATTTTTCAATGCCTACACCTTTTAATCATCCTTTAAAATTCTAATCTTTGAGATTGCTTCTCCCGCTGTCAGTGTTTCATAGATTACTATTGAAAACATACACAATTTCTGGAAAGTCTAACTTTATTTTAAGTTGCCATTGGGTTTGATACCTTACAATTTGTAATGTAAATTGTCAAAATCAACATTAAATTGTATTTCTTCCTCCTTTGCTTGATTAAATAAATCTGAATAGAAAGCAGTATGGACATAAATCATTTGCTGAACCCTATTGAGATTCTCTGTCCCTCTAAATTCATACTCAAAATCTAATGCTGCCATTTTTTATATTTTTAAATCAAATATTAATCAAGGGATTTATCTCTTGAGAAAAAAGATCAACACAAACACCATTTGGATGGGCAATTTAACCATCTTCAAGCTAATAGAATAGTTAATTATTAATATTAAAATGAATTTAGATGAAGGGATAGAGATAATTCACCAATACTCTTGTTAAAGGAGTGTTTAGCCAGACACATTCTCATTTGATTCTTCAAACAAAAACTTACTAAGAAACAACTATAAAATTACAGGATCGAAGACGGAAATCAGCAATCAAGACACCTCCAAGCAAGATGGACCAAAAATTAAATAGGTACAAAAAGTGCCTCCTGCTGTTTTACCAAGACATACAATACTCTTTTTTATAGGTCTAAATTTGGCAATACTAATTTGTATTATTGTGTTTTTCACAGTATGGGAAAGCATAGCTTCGCTCGTATTTACAATTATAATGTAAAAAATAAATATATAAAGATTACTTCTAACTATCGCGATTGCTATTGTCTGCTGTAAATAACAGGTTAATGAAAAATGGAT